>VWZV01005532.1:0-11930 GCA_013397155.1 Irena cyanogastra | reverse complement strand
AGAGGAGAGATTTAAAAATTAAGGCATGTAGTGAGGAAAGAAAGTGCACAGAGACTTCAAACTGCAGTAGCAGCAGTTTTGTAACCAAGTGTTAGCATATATTTATTTGTCTGTCTTCTGGTTTGAAAACGTTCTCAGATGAGATTAGAAATGTTTGATTTTTCATTTTCAGATATTCTGAAAGCTGAGTTCTCATTTCCATCAATGGAAAGTTGTATAAATTCAACAATTGAGCTTTTAGTCTCATCCCATGCAGATATAAACAGAGTAGAAATACAATAATAGAGAAGGTGGATATCACTCTTTTCAAGGCAGTGAGACAAGAGGATGAGGTGGAAGTTTTGTCCCACCTTTTACCTGGCACCGGAGGGCTGGCACACTCCCCAGGAGCAGAGGAGACCCAATTTAATTTCACTCTTGCTTTCCAAACCACATCAGCATGGGACTGAAGGCATGGGGCTGGGTCACCAAGACTTGCTCCCTGTAACTGCAGACAAGTGAATGAACTTGTGTTATTCCCTTCATAAACACATGAATCTTTTTTTTTCCTTTTTTTTTTTTTTTTTTGAGTTAGGAACATTCAAAACCCCATCCTGCCTAGCCTCAAATGCACTCTTGGCTTTTACATAATTCATGGTCATAGGAACAACAAGAGCCTCTGTCTGGTATAATTTTCTTCACTGTAGGCAGCATGGATGCCTTAAGATTGCTCAGTGACTGAACTCTGAAACTTGCTTAGGTTGCTATTGTTCATAGTCCTGCACTGAAGTCCTGGTTGGTACAAAACAATAGCATTTTCAAAGTTTTGTGACCTGTTAATATTGCAAATGCAATTAGGAAAGACTGATAAGGAAGGCTGTAGTAGGCTAAAAATGTAAATGACAAAAGGAAAAATGTAGCAAAATTTGTGTTATCAAAAAATGTAGTAGCTTTGTTTCCTGAAGAAATGAAAATATTAAAATCTAACCATTTGAGACCAAACTCCGATCACATTTTCTGATAGGTATTTAATATTCTTGTTAGTGTTTACATCCAGCAGGGATTTCACTCTGATTAATTCAGATCTATCTAAGGAAATGAAAATGTCTTTCAGATTTTTCCAGTATCCTCATGCACACAGACATAATGAACAAAAAAAAAAAGAACATAATCAGATCATCAAAATCTCATGGCATTTGAAATTATTTTTAAATTATTATTATGATGGTTTTTAGGTCATAATATTAGGGATACATTGCCACTGTAATCTTGTTTTTCTATTGCAGTTTGTTTCCTCCCTACAGTTGCGAAATTATATTAAAAACACCTCGCTGATTCTATCATCTGTCTTCTTTCTTTAGACAAAAAGTCCTTTGAGATCAGGACTATGCCTCATTTTAGACTTGTGCAGTACCCAATACATATCTCCTTCCAAAGGCTGGTTTTGACCACTGTCCTCTATAGTCGTATAAATAGCAGTGACAACATTGCAAATTGCAAAAGTAAAAATTATGTTTTCCATTCTTTCTGCTTTTTGAACAAGCTAATGGTATTTTTTTAATATTCTGGTTTTATTTGTCAAAAAGACAAAGAGTAATTTTTAAAAATTAAATTTGTAGTCCAAAACCATCTGCTTGCTACCCTGTTCACAGAACTTGCAAAAAATTATTTATGGGAAGAAAAGAAAAAGAAAAGGAAAGAAATATATATTTTTTTTAACAGGGGGGAAGAAGATATGAATTTTGACATACTGCTGCTGCCATTTAAATATTTATTCCTCTCACAAAAACCACAGATGTTAATAAAAAACCCATCCTTGCTAGAATTGGTGAATATGAAGTGCCTCTGATTTGGTCTTAGTCTAACTGTACTGAACTGTACCAACAATGATGCAGTGACTATAGCCAATACCTTTTGCATCATTATTTCTTCTTCTACAAACAATAAGGTTTTATGGGTCCCTACAGTGATTATCCCATGAACTGATATGCAACCAGGAGTGTTTTCTATTTAGATATTGAAGCTATTAATTGCCTTGATGCCATCGAAGTCATAATCTATCCCAGCAGAAGTGCCTGAGTAAAACGCCCCAGTACTCCCCAGGCACTTTAAAGCTTATTTTAAATGTGGATTAGTGCATCATATTTTCAGAGGTCAGCGAAGATATGAGTATCAGGGAAGAAAAAAAGAAGATTTAAAATTGTAATCAAGGCTGAGAAAGTTACATGCAGGAGCACAGTAAATAAGGATAATGCTTAAAATTTTATAGATATAATAATTGTCCTTAATTTTTTTATATTTCTTTTTCTCGTGAGGAAATGTTCTGAAAACAACAGTTGCATCAGAGCACTGATAAAACCTTTGCTGGTTTCACTGGAGAAAAATCTGTAGAAGGGCAGAAGTAGACTGTCTCCATCTCCAGAAGACAAACATTTTCCTACGGTCTCTAACAGCTTGTTCACCTCTAATGACCTGAGGACATTCAGAGGAACATTCCCACTCCCTTTCCTGTGGCTGAAATTCATGAGTTATGAATAACAGCTGCTTCCCTCTGTCCCACATCCTATGTTATGGGTATTGTCACAGAACTCAGTTCTTTCCTCTCTATTACTTATTTGCTCTCTGAAAAATGATGTGGGTGCTTATAAAATGATCTGAAATGTTCGTAGCACTTTCACAGCAAGAAAATTGGCTGCATTAAACCCCAGCTTTCTCGTCTACTGTCTGAACAAACATTAGAAAACATAGTTGAAACATATAAGAGAAATCTGATAGTGACTGTATAACTTCCATAGTTAATGTACAACATTCCTTGTAAGCAAACAAATCTATCTGTATTAAGATCATTGCCTTCTGCCCTCTTGAAGTCTGCTTTGGGACTGTATCTTCCAGATGCCTAATCTGGATTTCATACACCATTGATCCTACATTGCTGTAGGCAGTACAGATAAGGGAAAGATAGGAAACAGGTATGGTCCTTGCCCAGTGAGAAGGAGTAGGGCCAATCACTGTTTCCATCACTTCACTTTCCATCACTTCACTTCTGAAACTGTGATCTTCACACTGCTCAACAAAATATCTGCTAGCATGGCTAGCATGTCTAGAAATGTCTGCTAGCATGGCTATTCCTGAAAATGTAAGAATGAGAGTCATTTTTCCTTACATCACCCTGTTAGAAATCATAAGGCTGAGAGTTTGGAAGTCTTTTGGGTTTCTAGAGCTCCTTATGTCTGAGGGAGAAATGCAGTTACCTCCACAGTAGCAACACCTTAGCTGCTCCAGTGCCAGCTAGAAGGCACTGTTTTTAGCATTCTAAATTAAGGGATTTTGCATATAAGAACTTCTCTCTGGAGGTATGTCTACCACCATTCCATGATTCTATGACAAAATAACAGGAATTTCTCTGATACAGGTGTCTGTCAGTGTAGAGTCCATCAGTGAAGGGAAGCTATTTGGCTATTTGGAGTCAGTGTGGCTTGGAAATCTCACTTGCAATTGTATGGAGAGAGATGAGACAATGCCACCCAAGCCTGCCGCACTCTATATCCAGGAATGAGGACAGAGGAATTAACATATGACCTTCTGATACAAATTTTGAGAGTTCTGCCAAGCACTGAAACATTGGTCCTGGTTGTAAGGACTATAGTCACCCACTTTGGCAGTAAAGCTTGGTTGAGATTTTCACCAAAATTTTCCACTGAGTTATTTCTGTCTTCCACAGTCTGTGTCTCCTTCCCATGGATGCCCCTTCCCTGAAAGTGTCCAAGGCCAGACTGGATGGGGCTTTGAGCAACCTGGTCAGGTAGAAGGGTTACCCGCCCATGGCCAGAGGTTGAAATGAAATGGGTTTTAAGATCCCTTCCAATCCAAATCTTTCTCTGATTCTATTGCAGTGGTTTATCACCTTTGATTAGCAGGACTAGCAGTGACCATACAGAGAGGGAAGAATTTTGACTTCGATTTGGACAAGAATCAGAAGCCCAGATACAGAACACAACTAAGTTAAAAACGCATTTTCTTGTCTGTCCTTCATAAAGCTCATCAAGATGGGTCTCTTCCAACCCAAAACATTCTGTGATTCTTTTTTCAGTGATTACCATATTTACCTTCTGCCATTTCAATACCTCTGTGTGCCAGCCAAGCCAAAATGGACTAAAAAGTCTATTTACTCAAATGGTGGTGAAGTTAAAAGTAATAATAAAAAACATTCAAATCATAAATGTTTAAAATCACTCAGATGTAGCACCTGTGTGCTACAGAGGCCAAATGGTAATCTAAGTTGAATATGCAGAGAAATTACCAAAAAATCCAACCATAAAAGAAATAAAAACCTCCACGCAACCAAAAAAACCCAACGAACAACTCCCCACCAACCTCCAAAATCTAAAACAAACCAGCCTCAACACTATTTTCTTAAATATCTGTATCCAGAAACTTATGAGAAATGTGTGACTTAAGTCTTGGGAACATATAAAATATCAAGGTGAAAGTAACATTAAATTACCCAAATGCTCTCTTCAATTGTAATGCAGAACAATGCAGAGTTCCATAAGCATTTCATCTTTCATTTCAACAAATATTTAAGGGAAGAAGGAGAATATCAGTCAGAGCTATTTTTAGCATATAATCTATAAGGTTCCCTGTTGAAGCTTTTCAGTAGATGTGCTAGATGTGTTGCAGCCTGACCCTTTCATAAGTCTAGAAAATAATAATGATATTTTTTAGCATGGCACTTCCATGCCTGTTGATTTGCTTTCATAGAAGCATTGATTCTTCTCAGGATTGCAATAATGTGATGGATCCTGGCCAGCCTCTGCTCTGAGACCTGATTCAGTGTCTTTATTCAGGTTAAGTTATACTATATACATGAAAACTAAGCTGCAAAAGGATAGGAAACACAATTGTTTCAACACACAGTCTGTAGGTCTCTGAAAAAGATTAAAAAATTTCTCCACTGCTATTTTTTCAGATCTCTCAGATTTTTTTTTGCCTTGAATGACATCACATGTTGGGAGAGGGAATGCCAGTTGTTTGAATTTCAGGCAGACAAAAGCAAATGCCTCATTTATTACTAGTCAAATTTGAAGTCTTCTAGGATAGGGACATTCTTTTTTATTCTATTCTTGTACGGTGGCTCTCAGACTTCCATTCTGGCTTTCAGTAGTGAGGCAAGGCAAGAATTATAAGGGGAAATAGAAATCTCTCCTCATATTCCAATACATGATCTACCTGTCCATCCCGTTCACAGTTTGAACCAGTTTTAAGTGATAACCCAAAGTATTCCACTCTCTTAAACATCTTTTGGTACTGAGAAAAAATCCTTCCTGTGGAACTCCCTTGATTTTGAAGAGCTTTTAGCAGGGATAAACCTGGCCTTGCATGTCTAATTTATGTCTTGGACAAGCAGAAGAAAGAGAGAATTGAATAAATTTCCTTTGCCTCCATTTGCAAAATGTGAAATAATCTGCACATTTAATTCCATCCTTTGTGTATTATTTTCTAAGTAAGGACACAATTGGCTGCAGATATGACATCTTTGTGACAGTGAATCTGCAGCAGCACTGAAAAAAAAGGGGGAAGGAGCAGGGTCACAGAGAGGACAAAAGGAAAAAATAGCTGTCTAAATCATATATCATTAAAGTGATGCTCATTGAATTACCTCTCTTAGGGCCTGTCAAAACATGTGGTGCCCTTGCAATATGATGTGAATTAAATGCCTTCTGGCCCCTGAAATATTGTTTTCAAGGCCAAATGTGTACTTTCACAGTTTCTCTGTAGTAACTACTAAGAAACACTTGAAACACGCCGATTGACTGCTATGATTAGCAAAACCAACTCAGGAATACAGCAATGTGAGCAATGTGTGGCAACAGGATTTCAAGGGAGAAAAAAAGTCGTGTGGGTACTTGCAGGACTTTGATGATGGTCACTGACAGCTCCATCTACTGAGAAATTGGTCAACATGCCTTAAAGTTCCTCCCAGAAAAGAAAATGTAAACGTCATAGATTCATAGAATGATTTGGTTAAAAAGGGACATTAAATACTGTCTCATTCCAGCCCCCTGCCATGGGCAGGGATACCTTCCACTAGACCAGGTTCCTGCACTGTTGCTGGATCAACATCAATTGCATTAACTGGCTTAATCCTTTTAGTAATTGTAATCTTATTTCGTCCCCTGTGAGCAGGCAAGAGACATTATCGTTTTGAGAGACCCCATGTAGACATCAGAGGGCCCTGAAGAGGTTGTTACCAGATGGAAGCCACTCTTTTCTCCCAGGTAGCAAGAGATAGTAAGAGAGAAAATGGTCTCAAGTTACACCAGGGCAGGTTTATACAGGATACTGGGAAAAACGTTTTCTCTGGAAGGGTGTTCAGGCACTGGAACCAGCTGCCCAGGGCAGTGGTGGACTCACTGTCTGTGGAGGTGTTCATAAAACGTGTGGATTGCTCTTGGACATGTGGTTTAGTGGTGGAGCAGGCAGTGCTGGTTTAAGAGTTAAACTTCTGACAGGTCCTTCCCAACAACTGTATGATGGCATGATTCCGTGATCCCTTCTGCCAGAGGATGTGAGACTCTCCGAATTCTTCAGCCACTGCCTCAGCAGACATCACAGCACCACAACAACTCCATGAAGTCTGGCTTCCTCCCAGCCTCCCAGACCATTGGGTACCAGAGGAATGGGCTTTTCCTCTTGCCTCCCACTGAATTTTGAGTCTTGGCTAATTCAATCATGAATTTTGGCTGCATTCACTGCCGTTTTTATATGGTGAGGTTGTTTGGTTCCGACCAGAGTGTCAGACCTATTCTGCATTATCAGATACCGTTGGTACTTCTTTTAATTTAAAAGTTCGTCTGCTCTGTCCTTCAAAAGGCACATTGGTTTCTTAATTACTGGGAGGCTGCAAGGATGTGTCCAGAAATTAGTGTCTGCAGGGTCAAGACAAATATAGCTAATACACGAAGAGGCGAAATCTCACATGAAATTATGTTCTGTCAAAAATATGACTTGGCGGAGAAAAATTGTACCATTATTCATCTTAGACATGTATATTTGCAGGGGGAGCTGGAGGGTGACCTCACTGCTAAATTCAGGTATGCAAAATTCATAATAAAAATGTCCCTCCAAAGCATTCGCGTTTCACACATTTCACTTTAGATTTTTAATTTTTTTTGAGCCTGTATTTCACATATCTATTATGCATGTCAGCTTTTCTCAAGATGATACTGAATAGAATTATTCTTTTTTTAATCTGCTTCTCTTCCTGTTTCTTAGTGTAAGTTTCAGGAGATAATATTTCTCCCATTCTTGAAACCAGAATTTTGAAGAAAATGAAAATATTGTGATGCTTGCAACAGAAATGTTGAAATCAACATCACATTTATTCATGTTAATTATAACAGCTTCATGATTTCCAGAATAAGGCTATTCTGGGAAAAAAATCATGTCAAAATCATGCCAAAACCATGGGAAGAAAATCCATGTGTCACCATTACCTATAGAGGCCACCTAAGAGTTCTGTAAATTAGATATTATAATCCTTGATTCCCTAAGAAAACTTAAATTGAAAAATAGAGAGATGACATGAGTCTCTTCAGAGAATAGAGTGTATCAGTGACAGATAAAGATGCAGAGCTCAAATCAGTTAGATTCTAGTCCTTCCTCTGTCTAAAGTACCCAAGAATATTCCCCAGGGGATCCCTGGATGCCTTAACTTCACCAACACGTACTATAATTTTCTTTTTAGTGAGTTATTGTTCTTAGCACTACTGTAGGTTTGTTTTTGGTTTTGTTTGTTTGTTTGCTGTTCTGTTAAGTTGGGGTTTTTTTGAATTTATTGGGGGATTATTTTGGTTTTTTTTGTGTGGGTTTCTTTGGTGTGTGTTTTTGGGGTTTTTTTTGTTTGTTGTGGGTTTTTGGTTTTTTTTTTTTTTGGTTTGGTTTGGGGTTTTTTGGGTTTTGAGTTTTTTTGGGATTTTTGTTTCGGTGGTTTTTTTATTGCTGGTTTTGGTTTTTTTAAATTTATTATTTTTTTCATTTGGGTCAAAGTTATACTCTGTATTTTAAGAAATGAGGGGCAACACTGACATCTTATGTTTTCTCTGAACATGTTCAGGATATTATGGACACATGACAGGTTCAGGACTCTCAGTACTTCTGAAGAAAATCTTTGCTATATCCCACAACATCAGGGCAACATATGGAGAGGCCTCCACAAGAGAGAAGACTGATAACTGTTATTTTCTTACCCTTTCATAATATCCCTCTGGTGGTTGGCAGCATTTTCAGCACAAAATGGTTTTCCTTAAATTCATCACCCTTTTATTCAGCAGTTACTAATGGTGATTGAGACTAATCAGCATTTAAGAATAAAGCCTGTAAGGAATGTTGGAGTTCTGGATGCTGAGAATTTTAAACTTTCTGTGCTGACAGACTCTGACCCCCAAGAGAACACTGCATTTGACCTGAAGCCATAGGACAGGCTTCCAAAATTAATTGATAACACAAACTTTATGAGTGTGTAGTTGATTACAAGTGTATAATATCATAGGGTAGAAAACTTGGAGGTTGAGGTTTTAGAATATAGTAATATGTATAAAGCAAAATAGAGGTTTTAAGGCAGAGGCTGGTTGCTCTTCTTTACCTTCCTTTTCCTTCTTCTTCATGAGTTTGAGTGGTATTTCGTAATTACATAAAAAGCCCGCATTGCAGACTTCAAGAGATTAGTTATTGAGTTAAAAATAAAAGTAATTTAGGTATCATTTCTTAATTAAATAGTTTATCCTTAAAAGACCTTGCAACAAGAAATAGTTAACCATTTTGTACCTTGTTAATGAAAGACCACAAAACTGCTGGGAGGCTGTAACATAAATAAGAAACGATAAACACCTGAGTCTAAACACAAACTATTGGCTCAAGTGTCTTCAGTCCCCTACCTTCAGTCCTGACCTCAACAAAAGCAAAAAAAAGAAGCCAAAAACCAACATTTAATGGTGCCCATTTTATACCTTATTAATAAAAAAATACAAAACTCACTACTATAAGACTGTAACATAAATAAAAAATTATAAACACAAACTGTCATCTCAAATAACTTCAATCCCAACCTCAATAAAAATAAAAAAAAAGAAAATAAAAAATCAACAAGGAACCTTCTTGTTCATGAGCAGTTGCATTTATTCTTACAGTCCAGAAGATAATCTGTGTAAAACCTCTTTATATACTCCAGTTTTGGTAATATGAGTTCTACAGCAATTTTGTAGTGGAAGATGCCTTTCTTGCATTAGGAGGTTGAGACTTCAGCACAGGTACCTCTCAAGGGAACTCATTATTGTGAATGGGTGGGAAAAAAACTGGATAGTGGATGGCTGCTAGGAATCCAGTTCTGCAGGAGTAGCCCCTGCCACCCTCGTGCTTCATGTAGCCTTGATGCTAGCCCACACTGCTGCCTTGGGAAGAGCAAGGGAGAAGATTTCTTGGTATCCACAACACCTCTTGGTATCCAGACCCTCAGCACAGCCAGGCCCTGCTGCCTGCAGTCTTGCTGGGTGGGAAGCACGACAGCCAGTCCTGACTCTTGCCCTAGGTCATAGACAAAGCTGGTAACAAACCAGGGAAGGGAGAGCACAAATGTTCTGGCACCTGAGTTGTCATTCCAGACATTGCCTCCAAAACAAAATGGTATTGCTTGGTTTTGGAAGGTAAGACTAAGCTTCCTTGGTGGGGATCAGTTTTTGGAGTGCTGACCTCATACACGAGTCCTGGCTAGTTCCCATAAGTACAGCAGTAAAAATCTCACGTTTCCATCCAGAACACCTGGGGTGTGTTCTGAAGCTGGTATCTCACCTCTCTTGCCTTCATGCTGTGATCAAACAGAAAGAGTGCTTGATTTTTCCATCTTCTGTAACTCTTTGTTATTTATTAGTGATTTTGAGGTGCTGAGCACTTCTGTGAGATGCTGAGCACCCTGAAGTTTCAGTGATTGCCAATTAGAGGTGTGCAGCACCCTTCAAGACTGTGACTCACAAGAGCAATTGTGTTGAAGGGGAAAAGTAGTCTTGTCTTGTTAATTACAGGTTCAATTAAAACACAACCCACATCCAGAGTACAACTCAAGAAGAAACTCAATGCAGAGTACATTTGAAATGTATGAGACAAATAGGCCTTTTTATTAGTTTGAAGGCTAATGTGTTCATTAGATTATATCAGTTCATCATGCGGTTGTGCCTGTTCCTGCAGTATGATATGTAGCAAACAACAGGAGCATTTCAGGGATAAAAGGAAAAAAAACAAACAACAAACATTAATTGTTGAGCATGAACAGTTAAAAAGATGAACTAGACAGAAAGTTCATTTTTTTGGACATGATAGGCCCATTTCATCAAGGCAAAAAAATAATTTTTTTGAGATGCAAATAAAATAGTAAAGCACATTGGCTTAGAAGGCACAGAGATGCAGATTTGGGTTGACAATGTTTATGATGACCACAGCCTTCTTGTTTTTCCCCTTTACCCTAACGTAATTGCTTTTGACTGGGCAAATCATGTTGTTCTTGTTGTAATGTCATTGCGATTTATGATTCCATAAGGCACTTGAAAAGATTTTTTGTTTTTATATACTTTGCATTTCATTTTAATGCCATCTGAGGAAATTGCATACCTAAAGCTGTACGTGTTACTTTTTACTAAATAGCAAATGTTATAATCCTTTTTTTTCCTCCTGCCCTGTTTCTTGATTACAATCAAGATGTGTTTTAGATTTTATTATAGAATCACTTTCCTACTCAATTAGAGCCTTAAGGTTAATTTCCGCTTATACTTCGCACTAAATGTCAAGCTTAATGTAGATTTTACACGAATGTAGGGGAATGCCCATCCACAGCCTTGTGGGAAGATTTACACACAGCACCAAAAAAAAGTTCTGATCTGGTATGCAAGAAATGACACAGACTGCATGAAGTCCATTGGGAGTTTCATAGAAATTTCAAGTGAAGTGCATTCAGGTACTGCGACAGTATTAGAAGATTTTACCTTAAAAAAAGTAATATATAGATAAAATGTAGTTGAGGTCTGATCTGCCAGCACACAGTCTGTGTGGAGTTCACCTAGTGTGTGGAAACTAATATTTTATTGAAGCCTTCCTCTGCCATGTCATGGCTGCTGCAACAAAAGGAAGCATCCTGAGGATTCTTCTTGGAAAATCAAAAAAAGTCAAAGGTCGCTGTTGCTCCCATAGATTTGGATAAGTATTATTTCTCACACTTACTTGTATTAAAAGTTTGATCATTTCCCAAATAAAAATACATTAGAGGCTCAAGGGTCTAAGGAAGAAAAAAAATATCAAAATGCTTACAATGTTAAAATTTCTCATTAATGTCTTTGTAATTAATTATTTATTCTACAAATTATAGCAGAATGTAAATAAGAAAACACTGATGTTACAGTCATCTTCTGAGCACAAAGGCTTTGCCACATTCAAAATCTTACAGATTTGTGAAACGAGTTTGTATCACCTCGTGACAGCACAGGTTATTTCTCATGGAAGGTTTTACATGAAAACTTCCAAATAGAATCTTTTCTATGGATAGTTCTGGTTAGAAAATCCATTTATTTTTCTTTAGAAGATAATTTTTTTCTTGTTTTCTTTGACTTTTCCTGAAGAAATATTTTTTCATTCTCATTATCTTCCCCCTCCCTCCTTGACAAGAAAGCAGAAAAAAAAAATGATCAGAGCCTCAAATTCCAACAGTTTCCATTTAAAGTACAGTGACGTCTACCCATGGGGGTAAAAAATGCTGCAATGGATATTTGCACCCTACATTTTTGATATTTTCACTCTGTTTGGGGGAATTATTAATACAAAAATGCTCTTGATGTCTATAACAAGAAGGGAATTTTAGCCTTGCCTTTTTGAAAGGACATGAGAGGCTAATGTGCAAGACAGGTACTGAG
>VWZV01005531.1:1641-122611 GCA_013397155.1 Irena cyanogastra | reverse complement strand
TGTCCCTAAGTACCATATCTACATGTTTTTAAAATATATCCAGAGACAGGGAGTTACTGCTTTGAATCCCTTTCAGTGAGATTTTTCTTAATGTCCGATCTAAATCTCCCCTCATGCAACTTTAGGCCATTTTCTTCTGTTCTATTTTTTGTTACTTGGAAGAAGAGACTGACTCACACCTTCTACAACCTTTTTTCAGGTAGTTGTAGAGAGTGACAAAGTCTCCCATTACCTTCCTTTTCTCCAGGATAAACAACTCCAGCTAGGTAGCTTCCTCTGCAGTTCCCCCACTAGCATCATGTTGAGCTTGTGTGTTGGTTTTATCTGGGTTCCAAACCCTATTGCATAACATGGGTAACTTGGATTCTGTTTGGCTGAGAGGATTTTCTCTTCCCTGTGAAATCTAAGTTGTTGCAGGGGTTAGTTTTGGGTTTTTGCTTATTTGATTTTTGTTTTGATTTTTTTGTATGTGTGGTTTTTTGTTTGTTTACTTATGGATTTTGCCTCTTTTAAGCTCAGAGCCATAGAACAGCTTGGGTTGGAAGGCGCCTTTAAAGGCATCTGTCTGCACAACCTGTGTTAGTGTTCTACCAGCCCCATTGCAAAAAAAACCAAAACCCTAAACCTTCCTTATAGTTAATCTAAACAAAAGATGACATTTTATGGAATCTGGCAATCCATGTTAATTAACACTTCATAGGCAACAGACACAGAAATCAATTTTCCTTTTACTACAGTCCTTTCTTGGATATTTGAGGACTCTTATGATTTATCTTCTCAGTCACTTCCTTCTGCACAAACAAGGACAAGGCTCTCAAATTGTCTTTTCAGGAAATGTTCCCTGAAATCTTCATCATACTTGTTAGATTTACTGGACCCTTATAGCCTCCATCATTTTTTGAGTATCAAGAACCTGGTACAAGACTCAAGCTGAGGATACACCAAGGTCAAACAAAGTAGAAAGATTATTATAATGTGTCTTCTAGTCATTTAATGCAAGATTTTGGTAGGGGGTGTGTTACTATGTAACACTTCCAACAGTGCCCTATACATCTTTCAATCACCATTATATTCTAAGTTTCTACTAAGTGAATATTTTGTAATCTCTGCATTATACACAGAACTGATTGCATATTTTTTGTTTCAAACAGGAAATTTCAACTCAGAGTTTTATTACTAAGATATAGCATCTTGAAAGACGTTTTTACAGATATGATGAGAGGTAACTTCTATATTCTCATTCAGATATGCAATCATGCTCTCTTCTAGCCATTGAAATATCTTTTCAACTGATGAAGAGAATTACATGTCTCTGGGATGCTGTAGACTTTCCAATGGGACAAAAAGTGACAGAAGTACCCATTTCCCTCAACAAACCATAAAGGTAGTCAAGACCAAGTAGCAAAGACACAGAAGGATATATTTAACTAGATGAACATATATAAATAATAATTTTAGAAGAAAAACTTTAGGAAAAAGGGATGTAGAGTAAAACACGTAAGCTATGCTGAAAGACTTATGTTTTTATGGATTTTAATGTTCTACAGATTCATCAACTTGAGCATGAAAGAGAACAATTTTAAGCTTTTAAGCATTTTTTCATTTGGCATCTCTAATGGGAATTTTCTAAAGCTTTTCAAAAGTGTACATTCTTCTAAGCAAAACAAGTAAATATGAAAGAGGCAAGCAGTTCTCCTAGTTAAATTATTAAATTAAACTATTTAATTTGGTTATCATCTAGGTCATATTCAAATTTCTAAAAGTGTAGAAAGCTGAGCTGCAGAGTTCCAAAAATGCTGAGGAAAAAGAGAATCTATGAGCTTAATTTGCCAAAAAAGAACAGGCTGGAGATCAATGTTACTCATTCCTTGAGGTCCAGTAAAATGTAATCTATAACGAAGTAATAATATTTATGGCTTATTAAAGACTGTTAAAGGATAAAGACTGTGGGCTGTTGGATATATCCAAGGTATTTTTTATAAATAGGGCTTGAATTTCTTCAGCAAATTTTAAAGTGAAAAATATTATACTTCAGTCATTCATGTGAAAATGAACCTGTTACGATAACATGCACTTTGGACCAGTGCATGCTAAAGCCTATTGTAATTCTCCTCTTCACGTTAACTGGACATTTGTGCACCCATCTGATTTAACTTTAAATACCTTCAATAACTAAGCTTGAGCTGGTTTGTCTAGATTTTCTGTCAAATTAACAGAAGTAGATAGTTCTAGGATTTTTTTAGATGTTTCAATGAAATGAGAGCTCACAGAAATGCCTATTTCTCCAAAACATAAAAGGATTTGAGGCTGACTGGGTCAGACAAAGAAAGGTGTACTTGTAGAGTATTTATATTCTGTGGTATTTTAGCCTATGGCAATTTCTCAAGTGGTCCAGATCCCTCTGTCAGGGGCCATTCCCTCTGTCATATCCCACTCTGTTTGTTAGTATTAAGCAATATTCAGTGGTGATTACACAATTTATTCAATCTACTGGTAAATTTTTGCTAATGTACTGCAAAATGATTACACAAAGATCCAACACCCTAACAAGATCCAGCACCATGGTTTCTCAACAACATCTGTTGCTATTGTACCTCCCAGAAACAGCAGAAGTACCTACCAAAGTTCCTACCACAGAGTATAGAAGTCTCAGCAACTGAGAGTATCCAGCTGAGAAAAAGAGACCAACCCAGTGGTTGAAGTCTGTCCTGACACTGAAATTTATTTTCTTTTCTTTCTTGCAGGATGTTCCTTCCATAAAGACACATTTCAGAGAAATAAAAATAAATAAAAGGTGCATAGTGGCAGTGGAAAGATTTAATTATTATAAACATAGGTAATTACTTTTGTGACATCTGAGAGGTCACAAGTTAACTTGTCTGCTAGATGCAAATGCTACACCACTCTCCTAATATGTCAAGAGAGCTGGAAGGTGAAAGGAAGGACCCAGTAGAAGTACTTCCTGTTGTTACCAGGGACGTAGAAAAATGCAAGAGGAATGCTCTGGTGGATTGCTCATGGCTTCACGGCAAGGAAACTCAAGTCCAGGATCTCCATGAAAAATTGCCAGGTTGATATACAAAATCTGAGATGCAGGTAGGGATTTACAGTCTCACTATTATAGTGTAGTGTAGAGAGGAAGAATTTTGCAAACCAGAACTAGGGAACCTTTTGAGACAAGAGAAACCTGGACAAAAACATCAGTCTATACTTTAATAGTTATGGAGCCAAGCTGCTGGCACTGGAAACTAAAAAGGTCACAGAACACCAACTCCTTCCAGAAGTTTTATAAAAAAATTACAAAAACCTGGTTGGAAAGGCAAAAGATGAGCTTTAGTGTAGAGAAAGATACAGTAATGCCCTACAGAAAAATTACCTAAACTCTGCCTATGCATACTTGTGGTTAAAACTAAGGAAAGCAAAGGTTTTAGTTAATGTTGGCAGTTTTAGATCACAGGAATAATGGCAGTTGAAAAAGAGAATGACATGTTCAACACATTTGTATATGTATTAAGAATAGAAGAGAGGGTGACATTGTGCCACTCATTAGATCTTAATGCGTACATATTTCAAGTACTGAAGAAGTTCTGGCCTTCAAGTACAAAACACATCTTTCAGCCCAAGCAAAGTCAGGAACAGAAATGAACCAGTAGATTGATTGTTCATTGAAAGTACTTTGCAAGGAGGAACTACAGAGGCTCACATTCTTTGATCTATTGACTGAGAACTGCAGGAAGATACACTCAAGGTTTATGCATTGGAAAGCTAATGCATTTTGCTGCAAGAAAATTAAGATTGTTACATAATTTTGTTTGCTTTTTTATTGTACTGTTATTCAGTATTTCTATGAAAGACAAAGGAGTGTTCAGTGAAATCTCAAAGTCAGAAAACAGCACTAAGTTCTACTGAGTGATAAAATGTAGGATAAAATAAACATTAAACTGTTGTTCAGCAAATTCAACAATATTATAATTGAAGACAACAAATGAAACTTCTAAGAGAGGCTGGTTTGAAAGAGGTAGAAATTACTTCTTTAAAATGCAGGTAGTGAACTTTGGAACTTGTTACCACAGAAGAGTAGTAGTAAGTCCAGAAATTGCAAGTTACAGACAATAGATTCATAAAAAGCTATTGTAAAGACTAGGGCAATGTGGCAAACCCTTACAACCCTAATGCAACAGTTGTTGATGCTGGGAAAGCATCATAGGAGCAAAAGGTGCCCAAGTTACCTTACTGACACTGTCATCTCTACTGTCAGAGGCAGGATACCATGCTAGGTGGACCACTAACCCAGAAAGCTTTTATAATATGTTGATTACTTAAGATGGCTTTGTTCAATAGGATTTTCTATTTCACATCTTCTCAGTCAAGACGGAATTATTCATGCATTCATGGTTTAAGTAAAGTAAAATCAAATATATCTAATAAAGTAAAGGCTTAGGTCTGAGAGATAAGTTCAATTCTAAGAGATTATGGCAACTTTTGCCAAAGGCAAGATTTACATAGATTTTCAATTCCACTCACTCAGGAATCAAAAACTCTGTGATGTTTTATAGTAATGTAAAAAATACTAACAAGCTACAAGATAAAGGAATACACACATACACACAAAGAGGCAATAACTGATGGTTTAAGTATCACAACTGAGCAAATGAAGAACACTAGAATACTAGAAACAGAGGACAATTGGTAGAGAAGATTTGATCTAACTCTTTCCCTTGGGTAGCTACTACTTGTGAAATGATAACCCAAGAACTTTGCTTTCCAGAAGCAGCAGAAGCTGGTACAGAAGCAGTTGCGAATGAAAATGCAATAAACATGGCAGAGTTATTGTATAGGACTTAAACACAGTGAACAGTTATTAATTTTGTTGAATGGATTTGCTTATTTAGTTCACATGTATTTAAGTCTTCACTCTGTCAATAATCAATGCAAAAGACAGCACCAGTTTAATCAGAAAGAAATTAATTTGGCTGGAGGTGAAAATCAGAGTGTGAAAGGATATTGAATTCAAAATATAAATAAATTGTATTCTCTTCTTCTATCTACATTTTTCTATTTACATGAATTAGTGCAGTATAATCCTATTATTGAGAACTGGAATTTCAAAACCATGCTTTCCTAAAAATGTTTTGATTCTAGGACCACTAAATTCATAACTCGAAGCGGCACATCTGTCATGAAGCAAAATCTCAGAATTTCTCGCATTCTACAGAAAATTAGAAAATTTCTCTCATTCAGAAAATGAGTTAAAGACAGAAGCTAAGAAATACTGCAAATTTAATTATCAGTTTTTTGACTGTATTATAAAGAATAAAGACTATGATTATTTCTTTTCTAGTAAATTACTAATTTATGACGGTTATGACTTTTTTATGGAATACTGCATCCAGCTGTGGAGGTCTGAGTACAAGACATAGAACTTTTTGAGTGGGTCTAAATGAAGACCATAAAAACTACCAGAGGGCTGAAACACCTCTTCTGTGAGGGCAGGCTTAGAGTGTTGAGATTGTTCAGCCAGCAGCAGGCTCCAGGGAGACCTTACTGTGGCCTCTCTTGAAGGAGGCCTAAAGGAAGAGTGGGGACAGACATTTTAGCCAGGCCTGTAGTGGCAGGATGTACATAGCCATGGGAGTTTAACATTTTCACAAATTCAGAAGGAATAGAGAATACAAGAGAATAGAAGAGACTATTTCGGTTGGAAGAGACTTGTAACGATCATCCAGTCTAACTGCCTGACCAGCTCAGGATCAACTAAGGTTAAAATATGTTATTAAGGTCATCATCTAAATGTGTCCTCAATACTGACAGGCTTGGGGCATCGACCACCTCTCCCATCTAAACCTTTCTTTGGCCAGTTTTGAACCACTCCCACATATCCTGTCACTGAGTACCAAGAAGAAGTCGGCACCTACCTCTCTCCTTCAACTCCTCAGGAAGCTGTAGAGAGCAATGAGGCCACTCCTCACCCTCCTTCTCTGCAAACCAGACAAAATCAAACCCTTCAGCTGTTTCTCACTTGACATTCCTTCCAGCTCTATCACCAATTTTGTTGCCTACCTCCGGGCACCTTGAAAGACCTTCACATCCTTCTTAAATGGTGGGGCCCAGAAGTTCACACATTACTCAAGGTGAGGCCACCTCAACAATCAAGTGGGATAATCACAGCTTTGACAGGCTGGGGATGCCCTTTCTGATGCAGCCAGGATGCAGGATCAGTCACCTCTCTACTGTCAGAGCACACACTGCTGACGCATATTGAGCTGCAGCTGACCAGCACCCCCAGATCCCTTTCCACAGGACTTTTCTCCAGAAAATCCTCCACCAGTTTGTACCTGTGTCCAACATTACTCCAACCTAAATGCAGAATCTGATATTAGGATTTGTCAAATTTCATCCCATCAAACACAGGAAGAAGCACCTATCTATCTAGATGACACTGTAAAGCTTCCTGTCCCTCAAGAAAGTCAACAGCGCCTCTCACTTTGACAGCATCAGCTAACTTGCTAAAGGTGCATTTGTTGCATTGATAAACAGATCAAATAAGATTGGCCCTAGAATTGCACCTGAGAAGCATCATTGGTGACCATCAATGAATCACCTGTCAGATGTAACCCTATTTACCACAACTCTTAGAGCCCCTCAGGCTGTTCTTCCCACAGCACACTATGAACTCACTCGTGCCATAGTTGGGCAACTTTTCCAGAAGGATGCTGTGAAGGACAGTATAAAAAGCCTTACTATGGAATGTTAAAGGTGTTACTCATTGGAAAACAATTCCATTAAGGATATAAAGCAAATGTAGTTACCAAATAGAGACCAGAACTTTTTTCTGAGGGAAGGCTCTAAAATGATAAATAAATTTGCAGTTCCCAGTCTTACAATACTTTTTTTTTTTAATTACATTAAAAAAAAGTTTTCCAATTTGCTGTCTGATTATGGTTGTATCCAATAAATTATTAATAACTCACCACTCATTTCAGTGTTGTTTCAGTAATTTAAAACATTTTCATTAACAGTTCCTTTGAAATGTAAATATTATCAATTTAATTAATGTTAGATATTTGGCTACTCCTTCTGAATATAGAAAATATAGCACATACCCACTGTAATAATAACAAAAGGTTCTAGAATCAGGACAGTTTATTATAAATGCCACAAATGTCTTTTTCAGAGAAGAGCTTATTAATGGAGGAAAAAAACAACCCCACCTTTACCCTTTGATACAAAATATTTCATTAATAGAAAGCAGAAAGGGAATCTTGAGTTGGGACTTCCATCTTGTGGGTATATTTTAGCCACCAATTACAGAGCAGTTTTTGCTGTTAAAACTCTTCTAGTCTGTATGGAAAATTGGTAAATCAACTTAAATAGCAAATAAATTTTAGTAAACAAGCTTTTATATAAACTAATTTCAAAATGGAGTTAAAATTTTACTTTCTAAAGGTATCGAAACAATAATATTGCACTGTAGAATATTTTCCTTCATTTCTGGCAAAAACAGTCATTGCCACTTCCATTTTTTACCCTGAAAGTGCAGCTAAACAATAGCAGTTTGATCATTTTAATGATATTCTTCATGTGCAAAGCATAGGCTCAAACATCCTATGCAGAGGAAGATATGAAACTCCATCTCCTACCTAACTGCCTACTAGATAAAATGGACAATGAAATTATCATCTTTCTATTGGCAGTGGTGTAATTCCAGTCCTCAATTTCTCAACTTTACCATGAATGCACCAAAACAAATTGTATATTTGGTGTCACAGTCTCTGAACCAATGACCGAACAAAAATATTTGATGGTTTATTGCCATTGAAGAATGATGTTGAAAAAAAATCAGTTTGACATTAATTTCTTCTTTCCTTTTTGCAACTAATCTTACAATCAAACAAAATAAACAAATAATTCCCTTAATGCTAAATTATCAACATTGGAAGGACCAATCATTTTTCAGGCTCAACTGCAATGTCTTTTGGTTTCATTGGTGGCTACACTCACTGCTGATGTAATTTGGAGGAGCTAAACAGAGACACGTGATCTATGCAAGTGTAAAAAGTATTTAATACATTCTTTTAGAATTAATTGCACAAGATATTTTTCAAAATTAAGCAAAAGTGTAACTAATGAAAGAGAGAACAAATAATACTTTATTGCTATTGACAAAGCAGTCAAGCCAGCAACTATCACAGCACAAAATCATGACTTCATAGCTGAGAAAAAAGGTTTGATTCAGCTCCAGCTTGCACTGCTGTAATACTCACCATTTAACACATAAGCTAGAGTTTTGTAAGTATGACATCCCACTCCTAGTGCCTGGAATGCACATCCCAAAATAAAGAGCTTTCTTCATCAACATGCAGTGATAGCAGCCAAAATCACTGCCCCATAGCAGAGCAGAAGATTTTCATTATGTTAGTGGTATCAATTCCAAATTTGTTCTCTATTAGATAATTTGGTAAATGTGCAAACAAAGCAACATTTATCTTTATATCAGCGAAATAAGAATCAACAAAGTGGCAAGCTAAAGGTGTATGTATCTTCATATTGAGCTAAAAATAACCCCTGAATCATAGAATCATGAGATGTTAAGATATTGGAAAGGGCCTTAAAGATCATTTAGTCTCAACCTCCCAGCCTGGGCAGAGACACCCCCCACTAGACCAGGTTGCTCAAGGCCTTATCCAACTTGGCTTTTAACACTGCCAGGAGAGGGGCAGCCATAACCTTCCTGGCCAGCCTGTTCCAGTGTCTCACCACCCTTGTAGTAACAAACTTCCTTCCTGATATGTGAGCTAAATTTCCCCTCTTCCAATTTGTACCCATTACCCCTTGTCCTATCACTACAGCTCCTGACATATCCAAGCTATTTTTTTCCAGTGATCTCATTAAAATTACCAGTCATTCACCTGTCTGATTAAGAAGAGTCACAAGATGAAATCACTTACTATTAACATAAAATATGAATGATAAAGATGATGGCTGTCGTGAGGTTTTACTTGAGCATATGTACTATGTATAATTAAGAGCAAATATTGTAAATTTTGAGTAGTCAGATCATACTTGGGAAATATTAGCATGACTCTATTGGCTTTATTAGTATTGTGAGATTTTTTCTTATTTGTCCCTGCAAAAATGGAAATAAGTCATCTCTTTTTAATGCAAAAATAACTAGACCATTTTGTACTTGCCACAAAAAAGGCCTACAGTAAGGTGGTTACTGGGAATGATGATGTTCTAACACATTTTCCAAGAAATCAGTAATCAGTGATTCCTTAAATTTTCAGATATTTTTAAAAATCGTAAAATGTCAGACATAATCACTACCTGGGCATAATTAGTGTAATCTACCCTATGTTCCAACCATGCTGAAACTTTTCCTGACCTAAGATGCAAAAAGTGTGCAATAGCTCATTACCAAAGAGAAGAATATTATGTCCAACTAAGACCATTTCTGAAGAAATAACATTTGAACTATTAATAATAGAAAAGGGGAGCATTTATATAACATGTTTAGCAAAAAACGTATTGGGATTGTCAACAGCAACACGTAAGGTAAGTGTCTGGAATAAAATAATGGGTGCTTACATGGGCTTCCCATGTTACACAACCAACATAACAGTGTCCTCTCACACAGTAGGAATGAAAATGGGGTATTTGGGTTTTGGGTATGTATCAAATACACTTCCTGTCATCAGAGAACAGGAATATGATCAGAGAATAGGTAATAGGATACCAGAACTTTTAGTATGAGTCACAGTTCCACTCTATGTACCTAAGTGAGGACACTCAGAAACAAGAACAAGACCATTTTTGGTACCAGTGAGATATTTCATTCATGCCAGTTCTGACAGGAAAAAAATTTGTGAGGGCACATGGTTTCAAAACCAGAGAATATTAATTTCAAAGGAAGGTATTGCTTATATAAATACAGCCCTAAGGTCCTCACAGATGTAAAAGTCATAGACATTATAATGAAATACTTCAATTCTACTTCATCTAAGATCTTCACTCATTATTTCATTTTGTCTTGCCTAGGCTAATACAGTAATTTCTTTCATGGTCTCTACAAATTCCCGTTTTTTTAATGCAGACTTCTGAAAGACACGCAGTTCATATCTATCCCCAAGATGATTCCTATTTTTATTCAATATCTCATTAAAGATAGTTTTAGCTCTTGAAATCCTGAAAATAAGTTTTTAACTTTCTCAAAAAGTATTAGATGTTTTTTCCTGTCTTCCTATTTGCCAAACACAAATTTATTCTTAAATATGGTGATCTTGTTACTGGTAATATCTGATATTCCACCCTTTTGAAAGAACTTTTGCATGCTTTTGTACCTCATGGTTTCTTTATTTTATAAACCCCATGCATAATGTTTTATCTCCTATTAATACCTTAGAAGGAAGAAATTTCTAAGTCTAATAAAAAAAAAAATCAGCCTTTGCTAGAAAGATATCAAGACTACATGAAGTGTAGCCTTGTTCACATGTGTAAGACCACAGACTAAAACAGTAAAAAAATCCATTTGCATTATCTTAATCTATTTCATATACATTAGGGTATTAGCCAATGTAAACACAGGCTAGTATTAAAGCTAAGCACATGTACAACTGTTTACAAGATCAGAGCTTTATCTTGGAGTTGCAGACATTAATACACACAAGAAAGAACAAAAAAAAATCTACATTTACCAGTTCAAATAGATCTGGATTATGAAAGTCACGAACTATGATTGTGTACCACTGATAATCAGAGCTATTTTTTAATATATTTGTGGATGATTCTATCATCCTGAATATAAATGTAAACACACAATCTCATTTGAGAGAGTAATTCTCAGTAGAGATTTCCTAGTAGGTCTCATAATCACATCATATTGTATCGCAGAGTCTCTAGTAAGGCCCTCTGATTACTATCTGTTATTGGCTCTTCAAGCCAGCAGCATCAAAATAACAGAGTGGTCTGAGGGAAATCAAAAGAGAATTCAGGGCTCTGATTGGTTGAAGAATCAGGAGCACAGATATCCTTTAACAAGGAATTATATTGATAGGAGTAGCCAAGTCTATCAGGTCAATATGTGACTCTGAAGCTGGTGTAGGCAGAAAAAATTGGGGGTTTTTGACCATGGGATGATCTATTCAGCACTGGTCCACTGACAGCACGTGACTTTCTCAGAGGAGGAAAAGAATTCTAGCACAGGAGTAGCAGAGCTCATTGACAGAACTTTGAAGGGGGAAAGGGAAAGCACCAGGTTTGCCAGTGATGAACAAAAGGGTGATGTGCGCAATCTTGAGGAAATGAGCACTAACGGGATATGTCAATCTGCTGTACAAGGGGGTGTCTACAGAGTACCACACCTGAAAGGTTTCTACACTAATGCACACAGCAGGAAGAACAAACAAGATGAGCTCAAAACTTTGGTCCAGTCCCAGATATTTGATATCACTGACATAAGTGAAATCTGTGGGGATAAGTCCAGTGACTGGAGTGCCCTGTTGGATGGTTACAGGCTCTTTAGGAGAGAGAGACAGGGCAGAAGAGGTGGAGGAGTGGCATTGTATGTAACAGGAGGGTTAGAGTATATGGAGCTCACTGCTGGCACTGGCACAGTGGAGAGCCTCTAGGTAAGAATCCAGGGACACACAATGAATAATTTGGATGTCTTTGTGGGAGTCTACTATAGAAATCCTAGCCAAAACAATGACACTGACAAAATAACCTTTGAGGAACCAAGGGACACTTCTAAGTCAACTACCCTTGTCCTTATGCTGGACTTGACAGCATCTGGGAGCACCACATGGCTGGTGCACCCCAGGCCAGTAGATTCTTAAAAAACCTAGATGACAACTTTCATGGAACAAGTCCTAAGGGAGCCAGTTTGGAAAGATGCCCTTCTCGACCCATTGCTTGTCAACAGAGAGGCTCTCGTGAGTGAAATGGTGGTTGACAGCCATCTTGGCAACAATGGCCACAAAGTGAACGAGTTTAAAATCTTTGTTGACAGGAGGAAAAGTGCCAGCAAAAGTTCAACTCTGGACATGAAGAGAACCAACTTCAGGCTGATCATGAAATTAGTGAGTAAAGTTCCTGGGAAAATGTTTTTTGAATTGCTAGGGTTCATCAATGCTGGTTAGTTTTCAAACATCACCTCCTAAGGGCACAGGATCAGGCTATTCCCAAATGTCAGAAGTCAAGCAGGCGAGGTAGAAGGCCGGCTTGGCTGAACAGGAATCTTCTCTTGGAAATTAGATGGAAAAGGAAGGTGTATGTCCAGTGAAAGCAAGGTCAAGTGTGGGAAGAATTCAGATACTGCTTGTTACTCTAGGGGGAAAATTTATGCAGACAAAGCTTAAATGGGACATTAAGCTGGCCAAAAATGGGGGGATAATGAGAATTTTTCAAATTTATTAATGGTGAAAGGCAGTGTAGAAATAACATCTGACTATTACAGTATAAGGATGGGCACCTCACAAACAGGGACATAAGCAAGGCAGAGGAGTCTAATGCAGTCTTTGCCTCTGCCTTCAACACAGATCCAAGACAGCCAAGAGCATCTTGGTGCCTTGAGCTAGAGGACCACAGCTGTGAGAATGATCAGCAAGCTGAACATGAGCCACCATGTGCCCAGGTGGCCAAGAAGGCCAGTGGCATCCTGGCTTGTATCAGCAACAGTGTGGCCAGCAGGACTAGGGCAGCAATTTTTCTCTGTACTTGGTGCTTTGAATCTTGTGTTCAGTTCTGGCCTGCTCACTACAAGAAAGACACTGAGGGGCTGGAGTGTGTCCAGAGGACAATAAAGCTGGTGAAGAATCTGGAGGTATTTTGAGCAACAGTTGAGGGAATTGGGGTTGTTTAGCCTGGAGAAAAGTTGGCTGAGGGGAGACCTTATTGCCCTCTACAACTACCTGAAAGGAGGTTGTAGCCAGGTGGGTTTTCATCTGTTCTCCCAGGCAACTGGTGACAAACAAGAGAAAACGGCCTCAAGTTGCTATTGGGGGCAACTTAAACCTGTAGGGGGTTTAAGTTGGATATTAGGAGATTTCTTTATGGAAAAGGTTTTCGGTCTTGAGAACAAGCTGCTAAATGTAGTGGTTGAGTCACCAAAATAAGTGTAGAAGTGTCATTTAGGGTCATGGTTTAGTGGTAGACTTGGCAGCGCTATGTTAATGGCTGGACTACATGGCTGGATATAGATCTTTTTCAATCTAAAGAAATGTCTGATTCTAAATGATTCTAAATAATTCTATAATCATATACTAGTGTATTTCCCTTTTGGATTTTGGTTTTGTTTTTTAACAGTGGCAGAAGAGTTATTTTGAGGATCTTACAACTTGAGCAAGTTTGTGCTGCGTAGATTTTGTCAATTTTTCAGATTCATCTCTGATTTCTAGAGCTGACCTACTGCAGTTTCTCAGTCATGTTATCCATAAAGGCCTCCTAGAATAGCCTTTTGTAGATCTTAATAGTAAGCCTATAGAGCTTTTGCTGAACTAACACAATCACCAGACATAACAGTTATACAATAGACCATTTCAGCTTAGATAATAAAATGTGTCGAAGACTATATGCCTCATAGTGGAACTGTTACTTAACCTCAACTATAAGTATCGCTATAAGCTCTTTTCAGAATGCAGTACAAAACCCTCAAACATCTGAAAGCTGATCCTTTTTTTCCAGTTAGCAGAATTTGTACCTGACATAATTAATTCAGAGTTAACAGCAGTCTAACCTACCACCTGTCACTAGGAATTTCTAACTTTAAACATGTTACTTCTTATGTTATGTTCTCGGTATTACACCCACATTTCCAACAAGCAGAACAGCAAAATTAGATCATTACGTATTACTTCATCAACAGTTACTGAATCATGGAACATAAACTAAAAATATATATGAGAATGGATTGTCTAAACTGATGAGTAACATAAGAAATATATTCAAAAGACAAACTATGAGTTTGTCTGAAGGTTTTCTGTAGAAATTATTTTTCAAAGATAAATGCACTTTCTAGTACACAAGAGTGCTTTTGTGTTCTTTGTCAGGCAGGAAAGCAGGTAGGTGAGTGGAAAAAGTTCTTCCTTCTCACTTTTCATCTAGACAGGAATCCCTTCCACTTAATGTCTTACACTAAACTATCTAAAAAAAAATTGTGACTGCCAATCTCAACAGAAATTCATGCAAATCAGAGCTTTGATGTTGGATCAGACAAACTATATTTAGTTATTTCATAAGTGAAAATTTATATCTACTAAGCACACCACTAACAATTCCATTTTGATTCAGAAAAAAGTTATTTCTTCTACATTTTTTGTAAGATAGTTATTCAAATTATCCTCAGCAATAAACAGTTATTTTCAGCTAAAATTATAAGGGTTAAAAAACCCACTCCATAATATCTCTTAAAATATATTATCATGTAATATTTACAAAGAGATTGAAAAACAAAAAAGGAAGGCTTTTAAAAATATCTTTCTTCTTCAAATAGACTTGACTTTTTCCTATCTGTTGGTATTTCTGATGGCATAAAGGAGACACTGTAACAAACCAAACCACAATAAAGACAATAAAGTACAGTTAGATTCTGCATTTTTATCTTAATATTTTCTGCTTCAGTACTGAAAGGTTAGACTTCAGAAGCTTAATACAAATTTCACTGAATAGCAAAAGAAAATCTCTTTGAAATGAACAGAGTTTAATCAGATTTTCTACCATTGACTTCTGTTACAGCTAAGTCATTGAAGTAGGCCATCAGTGGGCAATGAAAAAGGAGCAATGCCATCATATTATATTGTGGATTACACTATGGTCTACTAAGCCGTTCCCTCAGAACATTATCTATATCTATATCTATCTATCTACATATATATTGCTGTGAAATTAAATCTATATGAAACTTATTTGGACTGGAAATCAGAAGTGCTTGCTATGGAACCAGATGACATTACAGTGCTGCACAGGCACTGTGATGATTATCACCAGAGAGGAGACCCTTCCTTTCATGGATATGAGGACTGGTGATCCTCAGACAGACTCCCTTGCCATTTGATGTATGGATGTTTCAGTGTCTATGTTATAAGAAACTGGCCAGCCCAGACAAATGCTAACATGGCCTGCTAGAATCATGTAGGTTGGGAGACCTTTAAGACTGATGATCTTAAGACCTTTAAGATTGATGATCTGAATATGACCTGCCTCTTTCCACTTTGACTAGTCAAAAAGAAAAATGTCATCAAAGCCTTTTCCTGCTCTTCTGTTCACTATGTACCAGGCAGGGTGTGTGAGCAGAAAATGTCCACAAAAGCCCACAGCTGCAGGGAACACCAGTTCAAAGGCTGGCTGGTCCCTGCACAAGTCTCTGCCCCTAGACTCTGCTTGCTCCTGAGGACAGGAAGTGTGGATGTGGTCAGGGCACACTGATGAGTTAGAATATGCTGGACTGTCCTTATGCACATGTCAGTTGAGTGAGCCCTGGAGAAAGCCCCAGATATAAAGTGAATTAACTACAGCACTCTTGGAGACAGGTACTCTGATATTCTTTTGAGCCACAGGCAGCTTGCAGAATGGCCAACATCATTGGATGGGTTTTAAAAAGACCACAAAAGTTGCATGTACTGAAAAAGGCATGTGTCAATATTCTTCTAAGTCCTACATCCTGTAATAAAAAAATATTTTCCTATCTATACTTTCACCAATGAGTATTTCAACTTATGCTCTACAAGGAGATGTTGTTTGTCATAAAATGAATTGTGCAAAATTCCTAGCAATCAATAAAAGATAGATAGTAATGCAAAGAAAACGTAAGGTAGATTAAAAACCCTATACCTTACGTGAATTTAAAACCACTGCTACTTTTTTATCTATTTATTTTTATGTTCTTACAATGTAGCACAGCCCTATTAAAAATGAATTTTTTACCGATAATTTAAGATCTTTTAAGTAAAATGGCTGACTTAGGAGAAAATTTAAAGGACATTTGGTTTTGATTTGTTATTCTGCTTCTGCATAGGAATATGTGTCAGCAGCTGCATGAATCATTTTTAGTTTAGAGGCCTTGAAATTCACCCTGAGGATTCCCATCAGAAAGAAAGGATCTCCAGAATGGAAAGAAGAAAAAATTAAAAAAAACCACAGCGTTGTGGCTGCCATTTGGCAACAGCTGTTAGTTGTATTATTAATTAAAAATTAATCAAGAAGAAAAAAAAATATTATTAGATTTTTACAAGCAACCTAATGCAGTACTCGATGGGTACAGTAGATAACCCACAACAAAGGTATGTGGAGGTTAGGGTGTCCCTAAAGTCTTACCAGATGGATAAAATTCCTGTGAAGCCAGATTAATCCACTTTCAAATGAAATATATCTGTGGGTATTTCACCTTGTGTATGGTTAGCTGGTCAAGAAAAATAGTCAGTTACATGTATCTCAGTGTTTGTTTTGGTGGTAATGTGTATCTGACATATAAACCAGTAACAAATTCCTACATCAGGAGGCCATTCCTATGAGAAACAAGAATTTAAAACTCTTCATATCTTTAAAGAACAATGCATACTTAAGAGAAACACATGAATGGTAAATATGTATCACCCCCTCTTCACCCTGTACCAAAAAGTCACAGACTAAGAACTATATTTAAATTTTCACTTTCTTTTAAATTTCATTTTACATCTGCTCTGAAAAGAAACAACTCCAAAAATAGATGTTTCAGAATTTATTAAAATTAACAGATGCGTATTTTAGGTATATTTGATTAGTTTTTTTTTCAGCAGTCCAGACTAAAAAATCCACTTGGAAGATCTTTATCAAGGAAAAATCATCAGCAAAAAAGAAGATTCTGCCTCAAGAAAAGCAGAAATACAGAATTTACAAGAATGATGAATTTCCAAAACCTAAGTAAAGATAATTTCAAAACTGTTACACAAGTCAAATTCATTCTTACTACAAGTGCTTCATATGACATTGTACTCACTCTTACTTTCCTGAATTAATGGGATCTTAGCTGAACAAGAAGGTGGTGTCTCAAAATAAATAAATCAGCATGTTGAAAACAAAATGGGGAGGTACCTTAATGTATATTAAAATTTTTAACAATAGCATAGTATAACAGTAATCTATCACAACTAGAAAAAATATTTTTCCAATAATTATTTTACCCTCTTTCATGGTAGTTCACAAACGAGGCTTTCGAATCAGAAATTTATAGCTTTATAATTAATAATTTGGCATGGCAGCAGTTACAAAAATTAATTTGAAGATATGTGTTATTGCATTTTTAATGCATTGTATGATTTCTAATGGCTCAGCATACATTGCAACTACTGTTTTACCAGGGTGTTTTGAAACTCTTGAACAATGTACTGCTCTACACAAATCTGAGGTTAGAAGAAAAAATTTTGAGTACTTTAAAAAAAAAGTATTTTACTTTTTTTTTCAGAATCAGAAAACGCAATAGTTAATATATATTATCAGGATTATTGAGAATCTGTTGGAGACAGCATCACAACTGAAACAGATCTAATCTACTTACTTAAAACAGAGGATTATAAGGAAAAATCCAGAAGCATGATTATATAGGAGTGCAAAGTTCTATTGTAAAACAGCATAAGCTTTGTGTGATTTGCCTAATTTAAAGCAGTATTCTTTTTTTATTCTCTTCAACAGGGCAAAGTAAACCAGATATTTACCATGAAGATGTTCACTTTGAAAATGGAGGATTCCTCTTTAAAGCACAGAAGAACATTTAAGCAAATGCAAAGGATTACACAAGTTAACACACTTGTATGTTCTTTCACTAATGCAGATATTTTTACAGATGCCTAATCTATTTCACTGTGAAAGTGACTTTTAATCAGAACTGATTACAACTGGATTAAAGCCTAGACTTGGGAGATCCATTTAAGTGAAGGGATCTACATTGTGTTACCCACCGTTGCTATTTCATATTGAACATGAAGAGAGAAAACCTCATCATAGGGAGAGAATTCTGAGGAAGAAACAGCCTTAGCTTTTGAAGTCTCTCATTTTATTTTCGTTTTCAAGTAAAGTGAAGTCTAACTTACACAGTGGTTAGATATACAGGGAATTGTTGCATTTTCTGTTTGAACACTTTCAGGTGCAATCTATTGATCTAAAATGTATTTCTTGAAAGAACAGTTTGGGAAAGAATAAAATCTCATTTAAGTTACCCGCTTCCCTTAGGATTGCTCCCATGATAGCTTTATCTTCTTCTGGGACTGCAAGTGCTTTGCCAAATTCCAGACAGGTTTCTACTATTGAACCTTTCCTAGTGTTACAGATGGAATTGAACCTTTCCTTGCAAACGTTCTAGGCATGCTTTGAAAATACTATGTAACAGAAACACTGAGAACTAGCTAAGGAAATAAATAGCAAGGAAATAAGGGCCAGATTAAGAAATAGAAAGAGGATCAGCAACTTTAGAATACTTTAATATTGAATCATGGTCATAAATATAATGAAAAATTTCCTGCTTTAGTCCTGAAGAGTGTACCAAGAGAAAAATAAGAGAAAACTACGTGAAAAGAAAAAAAAAAAAAATTCCTTACGGACCTAAATTATAGACGGCAGACAGAGCTTCACTCCTCTGCAATGGGCAGTGAGCGCAGATCTGATTCTGCCTCTTCTAGCCTGAGAATTTTCAGGGGCTTTATTTAATGCTGAAAATATTCTATAAGGAATGTACTGACTGCAAATTAGAAAAGTTCTGCGTTTTTGTTTTTTTTTTTTTTTTTGACGGAGTGAGTTTTGAAAATGGTTTATAAAATGAGAAGAAAAACATCCACCTTACAGAACTTTGTTGACAGCAGCACTTGAAACACTGTCAGGGCACCAGAGGGGCTTGCAGCTGCTAGGGGCCAGGTGACAGGGGGTCCAAGGATGGTGATGGCAGAGCCTGGCAGCCACAGCCTGCTCCACCCCAGCCAGGGAAACTGGAGCAGCCTCAGTCCCAGGCATTAGCACCTCCTTGGGGGCAAGGACGGAGGGACAGGGACAGACCACCTCAGCCAGGCTGACACATGCTGATAATCTAACTCTTGGGAAAAAAACAAACATCTAACCCTTACTATCATTCACAAATCAAGTCACAGAATGTAGGTGTAAGCAAAGATAAGTTAAAAAAAACCAAACAAATTAACAGAATCTTCTACTGGAAATACAGTTACAGAGTCTCAGGAAGTCTGGTTATAGTGTCTCCTAAATTTTAAATCTAAAAATATGATGGCAACTCATAAAGGCAGTTACAAAGATATGAAGTGGATTGGTTGGTTACTGTGTTTGATCAGAGCCTGTCTTCAGTCCTAGAGACCAGGGAAAGCCTACTTGTACTGCTGCTGCTCCTGGCCTTCACACAGTTGGCAAGGGAATGAAAACACTGGAGCACATTCAGAAAAGGTGGACACCACCTAAGGGAAATGGACTAACTTTATTGCAAGGCTTCACGTTCCCCACTCGCACAGGCACTGATGGTGGGAAGGCAGCAAAGCTGAATATTCAAGAGAAGACAAATGCTGTCACACAACTGGCAAATGTTGAATTTCCTGGATAGATCACAAGTTTCTTGGTGTTTTCTGAAAGTAATTTCTTTTTCCTTTTCTCGTCAGATATGAACTGAATTATAACAGTCCCCAAATGTTGTCTTGGTGGTTATCACTGTAAAACTGGTGCAAAATTGGTTCCTATACATGTTGTGCATCTTTGTTCATGTAGATGGCCAATAGATAGGGAGGTTTTGTTAATTTCATAAAATTTCATTAATTTCATTTTTCAGTTTTTCTTGAGAGGTATCTCAACTGCAGACGGATTATTTTTGCTGGTTAAGATTCCTTGAGGAGCATTTTCTTTTACATATTCTTTGGCAAATCATTGTCATCATACTATTTTTTTGTTCTGTACGGTTTATTACAAGGCAAGATGTTATCATTTATTCAAATTGTAACTGAAAATGTATGCATTGTTCTAAGAGATGAGACTGATGGGAAAGCAGATGCATGCATATTTATTGACCTAATGTAGATTATTCATGAATTCTGAGAGTAGCTATGTTTTTAAATCACAGGATTTGTGAACATTACAAAAGTAAAATAAATGTTTTAATAAAAATTATGTAAAAGAAAACAGTACCCTCAATCAGTTCTATATTTATAATTTACTTTTTACACATCTACCACTACTGGTCTTCTCCACTCCAATGTGAATTAGTATAAAATAACAAAATATGAAAGGCAAATATGTGACCTTACTCAAGCTTATTATTAAAGCAATGACATTATTAACACAATATATCTGAAAAAAAAAACCTAAAAAATAAACCAAAAAACTAAAACAACATAAACTAGAACTGCAAGAAATTATGTCCTTTAAAAATGTATAAAATCAGTGTATCACCAACCATAAGCAGACATTTTAACATTACCAAACCAGCAGATAACAGTCCCTAGAACAGAACCTCAATGACATTTTGCCTCACTTTCACTGCTACTGCAGAGTTTCATTGTCACGTTTAACTGCACTTCTGAAATTATTATCCTCAACTATAGCAATATCCACAACAGTCAGCAAAAGAGAAGATTAAGCTGGAAAAGGGAAATGTGGATCAACAAGGAGAGATAAGTAGGAATTAAGATACCCCTGTGAAATTCAACCTAATGTCTGGTTCTATATCTTGGTTTCAGTTCCCTAGCCAAAATTTTAAGGGGGTGTGTGTGGGGAGAATTTTTTTCAATGCCTTGGTGATTCTTTCTTCTAGAACTAGAGATGTAAATAATAGCCCTTTGTCTAGAAAAAGGACTTCCGTTAGCTGAATTAAAGACAATAAAATCTCTGTCTTATTTCACAACAATAAAGACTGGTCTGTATAAGTACTGTCAACATGTGGACTGGTCCTTTGGGGCAGAGTCTTTAAACAGTCTAGTGCATTAATCTTCTGAGTCAGCGTCCTGATTCTCATCCCTGTTGAGCTAAAAATTACAGTAATGTATTATTTGCTTTAGGGTGAAATTTTATTCATTCCCTTTCCCTAAAGTTAAGCTCATTTTATCACACATGTAATTTTCATACTTTGTTTGGATGAATAAGCCTTTTATGTTTAAAAACAGAGAACTTAAAATATTGGTTCATATCTCCATTGTGTAAAGTTCAAAGACACAGAGACAAATGTGTTTATAAAAATAGTCTGCTCTAGAAAAACAGACATTTTACAGGAACTTGCAATGTAATACTTTCTTCATACCAAGTTATTTAATTTTTTCTAATAAATACAGTATGTTATTTAGACCTTTAAAGTAAAGCAAACTCCTTACAGCCCTCAGTACCTCTGTAAAGATGTGAAGGTCTAGAAGTATGAAAAGTCTAACAAACATTAAGATTAGGAACCTTTTACAATGTCTAATAGAAAGCAAAAGCAAAGACTTTAAAATGGTGAACAGAGAGCAATTTTATATCTAAGATAAAGACCGTAAAGGATGTGGCAACAGAATCTATCCTACATGATCGTGTATGCCTCACTGCTTTCAGTTCAGGACTTTCAGTCTGGTAACACAAATAAAAACAGTGCTTCACCTGTGTACAGGTCTTGATTGGGATAGATCATTTTCTCCATAGCAGCTCATATGATGCTGTTTTGGATTTGTGACACAAACAGTGTTGGTGACACAGGGATGTTTTAGCCTTGTCAAGTAGTGTTACAGCAACATGGACTTTTCTGCTTCTCACACCCCTCCACCACTGAGAAGGCTTGGGGAGCACAAAGAGCTCAGAAGGAACACAGCTGGAAGAGCTGACCCAAGGTACATCCCACATCACATCAAATCACAATCAGCAATAAAAGTGGGGAGAAGAAGGAGAAAGAAGGGGCACTCAGAGTTGTGGCGTTTGTTGTCCCTGGTCACTGTAATGTGTGGTGAAGCTCTGCTTTCCTGGAGAAAGCTGAACTACTGCCTGCCCATGGGAACTGTGAATTGATTCCTTGCTTTCCTTTGCTTGTGTACATGACTTTTACATTCCCTATTAAAATGTCTTTATCTCACTTGTATCACTCCTTTTCTCTCCCCCATTGCATTGTGTGGGAGAGCGAGGAAGAGGCTGTGTGCAGCTGAGCTGTCTGCTGGGCTTAGCCCAGATTAACATATCATTATGTTTTAAGTGGCAAAATCTGTTTGTGTATTTACAGATGAAAGGTTAAAAATATATACATATATTAATAAAAGCATGTCTACCAACAAAAGGAACGCAGTATAGTAGTCGTGGTTAGGAAGCCAAGATGATGTTATAGTCTAGGAACTTGCCAATTGCCAATTAATGGCTACAGAAACACACTTGTTTTTTTGTTTGTGGGGGTTTTTTTGGGTGGGGGAGGGCAGTGAGGTTGTCAATTTTTTTTTTTTTTATTTGAGAACAACTTGCGGCTGAAGAGTAGCAAAGATTTTTCAGGGTAGCTGTTCACACCACCAGATGGGGAAAGAATAACAAACATAGAAACAAACAAGAGAGGAAAAACCAAGGTATACTTTCTTCCCTACTTCTGAATTCAATCTCCTTAACACATGGTTTATCTCACAGGAGAAGAAAAACAAGGTTAGAACATCAGGCAATCTTTTCCCCCATTTTGTCTACCTCCTATGCCTGTCCTTTTTAACTATATGATGGATACTGGGAGAGAAAGTGTTGGTAGGGATCCAGCAAAGAAAATACAATGCCAGAGCACTGTTCCTGATGAGTGAATAATCTGTCTTGTACCCTGCAGAGCTTGCTCCACGAAGTTTCTTGGAGGTGGATGCCAAAAATTGCATAAAGATACATAAGAGTACCAGCAAATACCAGTCAGCCTAAGAGAAACTGAGCTAGGTTGAACAGAACTTTCTGCCCCTCCTCTTTGCGCACATTTGATTAGCAAAGGACTTTCTGCATTGTTGCCATGATAATAGAAAACAAGGTCTAAGCAAGAAGGTTTTTAGTTGTACCAATGTCCTCATAAAGTCTCTAACTATACCAAAATGGACTCCCTAAAATCTAAAAGAAACAGTAGATCTGCTGTCTGATGGCCTGAGTTTTTCTTTGAATGACTCTTGGGGAAACTGTAAGAGTATATCAATATTTTGAACACAAAAGAAAACTGTGAGAATTAAGTCCATTGTTCTGAGACTTTTTTTTTTTTAAAGTGTCAAAACTGTAGGTGTAGAAAATCCAATATTTACTTTAAATTGAAAGCAAAAGACATTACAATATTTACTCGTAGCTGAGAGCTGACAGATGACACTCTCAAACAAGTGCTCATGGCAATATTTTTAGATGATAAACATGTTTCTGTTCCTTCAGGAATGGAGGAGTGCACTGTACAGTACCTGGCTGAATTAGAAAAAACAAGGTAAGACTCTTTCAAATTTTTAGTTTGAATTCCTAGTGATCCTCTTGTCAGTGAAATGCAGACATTGCAAAAGGGCTACACTAGAGACGTAATTTCTGATACAACATTTCAGAAATTCCTTGAGGGAAATCAAACATATGAAAACCTGAATATGAAATACAGTTATTAGAACTTCAAGACAAAATTTCAGTACCTATGCACAAAATCAAGTTATTTTAGTCCCACACACTTTTAGAAAAATGTATCACTCATTAAAATAACTAAACTTTCAAACTGATTCTTCACTTTGACCTCTCCTTGATACTGAGTAGAATCCAACCACATATTATGAAGTTGGAGTTTTCATCGATAGCTATAAGTGTTCTGCAATGCAAGCACATGTAAAATTCTGAAGTTTCATCACAGATATTTCTTTATCTAGCTCAAGCAGAATGTGTCATTAGCAACATTTTGTGCTTGACAATGCTTTTGGTGAAGAAATTTTTCCTAATATCTAACCTAGATCTCGCCACTTTGTGGCCATTTTCTCTTGTCCTATGACTTGTTACTTGTGAGGAGAGACAGAACTCCACCATGCTGTATTCTGCCTCTTTTCCAGCAGTTGTAGAAAGCAATCAGATTTCTTCTGAGCCTCCTTTTCTCCAGATAGGACAACACCATCTCCCTCAGCTCCTCCTCATAAGACTTGTGGTCCAGGCCCTTCACCGGCTTCATTGTCCTTTACACACATGGTGTCCCATTACAGTTTAAAAGCCCACGTACAAAAACTGTGATAGACGAGCTTAAGTTCACATTAAGACCTCTGCAGGAACCTGGGAACTGGCCGTGGTGCCTTAGTTGTGGATTCTGGGAGCTGTCATAAGATATTCCTTCAGAGCAGAAGCATTCAATTTATGTAAGATACTAATATAGCACTGTAAGGTGATTTAAAAATTATTGGAGCCTCTGAGCAGAAAGCAATGAGACAGGTAAACACACTTCATTTTCATATCACTTAGCAATCCAATATGAACTAACCTGCATTTCAGCAGGGAATCACTAACCTCAGTAAGCACGCTCATTTTAAGCAGATGTCACTAAGAAAGATATTTCAACTGAAAAAAGTAAGGATTCTTAGTAAGAAAAATAGGGATGCTTGTTCAAGAAGGTGGCAGAAATTGATTTCCAAAATTATTTTCTTAACCGATATGATTTTCTATATATGCAGGGACATAAGGTCATGGAATATCTTATCATTATTTCAATTAGGACAGTAGATTCTTATCTGGAATATAATGACAGGCTGTTCTACTAAAGCATGAAAAGAGTGCTCTTCTTTTTTGAACTGGAAAGTTCATTCAGTTTGTCTTTATATCAGTATAAATTATCTTGTCTATTATAAGGAGACGCAGTAGGCCTTAATTCATTAAATTAATAATTAATATCTCACCACTAAAATAAATTTATTTAAATAGATTAATTACTTAATTATATTTTTAAGTATTCATGTTTATTTAGCAGTATTAAAATTTCAAATAACTTGATAAACAATATGTTTTTCTTGTTTTGCAGAGGAGTATGCATGCAACTTTAAAATTACACTCTAATTATAATTATTATAATGCAACAAAATCTGCCATTCCCATATGAACTACGGCCAAGATCTTTAAAAAAAATGTATAAAAACAGTTACAGATGTGGACGAAAGTCTCAGACTTCCACGGTGGGTAATTGGTGTTTATGAGGCTCATCTCTATGTTTGGAATCATCTATTCAGCCATTGACTATGTTTATTTACCATTTGTATTGTGCTCTCAGTCAGGAACCAAACTAGATAATCAGTGAGTAGGTAATTTCTTGTAGGGATCCTTGAAGCTATTGTTCATATCTTGTGAAGACAGAAAGCAGAAGGAGATTGACACTCATCTCACACTTCATAATTACCCTGCACTAATTTGCAGTGGCATTCTTTGATAAATAGAAATACATATTTCTTTGCTATTTAATATCTTAAAGTAAAACAAAAACCAAACAATCTTATACATGACTGAGATTTTTGTAGTATTTCTGATGCAAAGGCAGTACATTATAAATAAAAATACAAATACAAATATCTGAGGTTTTTTCCACATTCAATTCAATGACAAATGAGTTTCCCATCCTGCCAATGTCTACACTTAAATTCAAAACTGCAATGAATGAAGATTTTACCTTTTATAGCAGCTGCAGCAGAACTGCTGATTTGAAAAGACATATGCCCTACTTCACTCTGTGTATTTGGTTCAGAAAGACAAATGCACCTGCAAAGAGCTGTGTGGAACTAACATACTCCAGATAGGCTTTACCACGTAATCAGTGGAACTGGACTACAGGTTTCACTTTCATTCCCAAAGCATGTAGCAATAGAAAGTGTGCTGTCATAGCTGAAACAAAAAGCACAGTCTAATTTGAGGTTTCCTCAGAAAACAAAAGAGCTCCTGTGGCTGGGTTACCAGTCAAATGTTGGCTGTTGCTGTTTGATGAGCCTCATTTGACATAATCAAAAAACAAGCAAGGATCGATCCAAGATCAAGTTTATGGATCAAAGAACCTCTTGGTTTGGGAAAGGTGAAATATTGAATTTGCAGTTCAAATTCCCAGGAAAAGACTTCATGTGTGTATGGGCATTTCAAAAGGTGCTCAGATTTTGAAGACAGGTAGTGGGGGGGATGTATATCTGAAAAGGTGTGAGTAGGAGAAGGGAGAAACATATTAAAACACTAAGTATCTGAATAAATTATTTGCTGTAGTGTTCACTAATAACTTTGCTTTTTGTTTTATTTTCTCTTTACAGAGATGTTAATGATAAAAATATAAGCATTTCATGTTTTCTGGGGTTCCCTGAATATTTTGATTTAAGAAAACATAAAATCCTATATGCATGATCTTTGCAAATATACATAAGGTCTAGACATTGACTCCTTCCTTCTCTTTTGCCAGCATTATTAGTACACTCCTATTTATAAAATTTCCACAGAGTGTTTTGCTGCAGTTGGAGAGAAAAACAAATAGTAATCAGTAGAGGCTATTGCAGGTAATTATTAATTACATAACTAGTTACTATTACACTCCAGAGCTAATTACCAAAAGTAATTAATAAACACAAGTACAGAGCAATTTATAGAAAGCCATTGAATATCAAAAGATTTTGAGAGTCTTAAAACTGTAGGTTATGCATGAAAAATAATTTTGACATTCACAGCCAAAATTACATAGTTGCAGCAAATTTCTATGCAGAGAATTCACAATTTTTCCCCAGGGGAAACCAAAACAAAACACAGCTCCTAGAGCAAATCAACTGATAAACAGGATTGTCAGTAGCCTGATGGAGATGAGGTTGCTGCACCTCCCTATTTTTAATCCATGATTTAGAAGCAATGTGAGGTCAAGCAGTGTTCCCACAAGGCACACACACAGATGCAACATGCAACGGGTGACACACAAATGAGACGACTCAGCACTCAAGCACAAACAGCACAAACAGCCTCTTTCTTCTCCAGCTGACTAGAAGCAAGGGTGATTTATAACTGGAAATATACTCACAAACTGAGCATGGGTTACTCCTGTAATTTGCTATACTTGGTCTATCCAGTAGCCAACACCTGGACTTTGCACGTGGTGCCATCTGGACATCCAACTCTGGGGACTCCAGCTGCCCTCCAGGTACAGATCCCCTTTTTATCCTGGACATAGTCCCACATCTTCACTCAACCCAGCACACTTATTGATCCCCCACACACTGGGTGCATCCAGTTACAGTATCTGGACCCCTTGGGCCCTCAGTTCCCAATGCCATCTACCTGGCTCTTGGCTCTCTGGTCTCCCCTTGCCTCATGCACAGAGATACGCAGCTACAAACAGAACTCTCAAACCACATACCATACAGTTGCTCTAGACTGGTCTTGGCTCCTCCAACAGCTGACTCCTGAGCTTTCTGGTCTGCACTTTTGGCCACATGGATATGCATCATCCAAACCACTCATCCAGCTTGGTGGCTATCCCAGTCTGAGACCCTGTAGTAACAGGCACCTGTGCAATACATGCACAGTGTGCATTTTCCAGTTTGCTGGCACCAGACACACAGCAGACCCTTTGACTCATTGTTCTGTGCCAGCTGCTAGCACTTAAATCTCCACACACACATGCATACAAGAGAGAGACCTTTTACTCAGGAAACAAAGTTAGAAATGGAGCATAATAAAACATGGAACAGACTGCTGATCTAGGGCAGGGCATGGCCAGATAACAATGCTGAGCAAAGCCTGTTTGCATACGACTGGCCCCTTTTATCCTCTTACCTCTCCATTTTCTCTTGCTTTTCTTTCCCCACCAACTCATCTCAATCATCCCTTTCCCTGCCTATGGTCCTCCCTCTAGATATCCAAGAATAAGTCTGCACAATCCCATTCTTATCTGCATCTCATAATGTGTCCCGTAGCCCTGTAAGCAGTAGCTTTCTCAGTCTGAAGAGTGATGAGGGCAGTGCCTCCTTTTGATTCCTTGTGATGGGTTTCATCCCTGGCCCATAGGGCTGAGGTTGTTCTGGGTCAAGCCTGGGACAACTCCTAGGAGAAGTTCAGGCTGCAGTCACTTTAGGACAGGGAGTTTTACTCTCCCTGCAGGGCATCTCGGCCCCACTTTGAGTGTGGTGAGAAGAGCCTTTTATCAGATAAGCTGACAAAGCTCTTCTTCTGACAAGAGCACATTTTTTCCTGCTTCAGAGTTTTAATTTGTTACTGTTCCCTTATTATACTATAAATGTATGAATTCTATAGCTTATTCTACAATCTTATTTAAACTATTCTAACCTAAGATTCTAAAAATCCATAACTTTAAAGTCTTCAGATATTAAGTTGTTTAAAACAAGTATAGGCAGTTATAGTGCTAAGCTAGGAGTAGCACAATTTTTAAGATGAGTATTCACACTAGACCTTGATATCTATTTCTGATAGCTTCAAGTAACTTTACTGATCATGATATGAGATCCTTAGGCTACATAAGCATCATCCAGTCATGAATGCCAGGATCTTTCTCTTTCCCTCTTTGGACCTCCTTTGCTGTAAAGGAAGCTTGTGCTTGTAAGTGTAAATTCAGAAGACTTCCAGATAAAGTATATTTAAGCTGGAATTGAACAATTGAGGGAAAAAAGGGTCCCAGAAATGCTTGCAAATTCAGAAGAATGATGTTTTAAAGAATGAGTCTTAAACCCAAAAAATTCAAAGTGGAATTTCATAGCAAAAAGCTCTATTCATCAAGACTTTCCCATCTTTTTCAATATTCTTCTTCCCATTTTATCATGCCAAATTAAATTAACTGCTATTCTACAATTATAAAAAGGCAACTTATAAAAGCAAAAAGCTTTCTCCTGTTTTTTCACTGTTGCACTATTTACTTCATTTTCACTTTTTCATAGACAACGGTATCAGAATAATTTTCATATTCTAGAAAAATATCAAAAAGAGTTTAAGTTCACAAAGTGTTATTAAATCCCTGTCAAAGCCTAAGGCTTGAGGAGCAAAAATACACTACCATCTGTTGTTTCATTATAACAATACCATTTCCTGTGTGATACAGACTTGATACAGACAATATCCATTATGATTCTTCACTGACTGAATAGCAGCTCCAGACTACAAGTTCTGCATCATTATAAAAATAAAAGATGCAGGTTATTGCCTCAGAGTGCCTAAATAGTTTTAGAAATATGAACTAGTTATGTTTCTAAGGGCAAGGGAAGCGTGAGGACTGTACCACTGATTTTCCATTCTAGGCCTTTCTAACATGAACTCACAAATTTATAGAACATTTTAGGTTGAGACAGACCTTCCTCTGAGGGTCACAGAGTTTGATGTCCTAACCAAAGCAGCACTAACTTCAAAGTTCTCTGAGATTGCACAGATACACTTCTCATAATGAAAAGGTACACCTCCAAGTACCACAGAGACCAATGTACACCAGCCAAGAAACTTAAGTGCAAAACCAGTAAAATGGAAAGTATTTACACCATACTTATTTCACTTCAGCACATTTAAGAAGTCATTATTATTCCCTGCATTTAACTAGGGAAAAATACACTGTTCGGCGTGTTTTATTTTCCCCCCTCAGTATTAAAGCTTTGATATAGACAGGGAAAAACAGTTGAAAATTTATATAAAAATATACTTTCCTAAATTATATTTACCAATTATTGAAGAATTCAAATACACACTAAAAATGTATAATCATATTAATATCATTATAATAATAATGCTCTTCAAAAAATCACAAACTAATAACAACTCCTGTCCCCAAAAGAGATTTCTCCTCACTTTAAATAAAACAGTTTGGATGCATTATACATAACTTACACTTTGTGGAAAATAAAAAAAAAAAAAGGGTGATTCATAGAGTTTAAGCATAAATATTTCAGTTCATTCTACTTCTCAAATCATAGAATGAATTTTCACTTAAATGTCAATCTTGCAGTTCTATAAAAAACAGAAATTATAATAATTTATTTTGGTATATGTGTTGAAGCACACATCCAATAATCCTCCCAAGCCTATCCTTCAGACAAAACAAAGCATTAAAAATCATGTGTTAGGCATACTTGAGTCACTTCCTAAACATAGACTTGAAAAGATGAAAGAGTTCTCTTCCAGTTTGGCTGAATGGTTCACATCACGACACGATGCAGAATTAATTCTGTACACAGCAGGCTCATTTTAGTACTCAGCAAAACATAGCAACTTATAAATTTCATAGTGCTAAAGTGAGAAGCAGCCTACAAAAACAATAAGAAAGAAAAGCCCACATATCTGCATTGTGTACATTGCATTTCACCTACCAGACTTAATTAACTGAAACACATTAGCTAAATCATTTCAACAGAAATATAAAATACCCACCTGTTTTGGGGTCAACAGAGAAATATGGCTGTCCCTGAAGAATACTGTACACTACTCTGGCACTGTTTCCATATGTGGGGTCATCTGCATCTGTGGCTGTCACCTGTAGAACAGATGTACCTGTATACACAGGAAAATAAACATTAACTTGCAATAAATAAAATTTTTCAACAAATATTTTCAAATATATTTAAAAAACCTCTGAAGTCCTCACATTCTAAAACTGAGAAATTAATAACGTTATCATCATATAATTTTTTAAGGAAAAACAGTTATACTAATTTGAAAAAAACATTGCCTTTACATGTACGTGTAAATTGATTACATACAAGCAAACTTAAACAGAAACTACAGAGAAGTAAATATAAATAGTAACTATATAGCATGCATATTTACATATGTTCAGACACATAGATCCCAAACTTGAATACTGAATTCTAAAAAAAACAGATTTATGGACTTCAGGATTATCTTCATCCACAATACAAATTAATGCTGAAGTATTTAAAATAACTCACATAAATACCCCCAAGTGAATAAAAGTTTCTAAATGAACAAAAAAATCTAGCTATTGGAAGACATCAAAGATATGAAAATGAAATAATTACATGAACCTTGTTGGAGATGCAAATTAGAAAGATGAGTACAAAAGACAATTTTTTTTTGCTAGTAATAAAAAATACTAGAAGAATAAAATCACAGTTTCTAGCATATCACTAGGTGGGATAAGTTATGAGCAACCCTTTTGAGAAAATAAAATGCGTAAGTACTGCACAGATAGAATGGAGACAAGTGATTTTTTTCATTTTAGTGTACTTTTAAAGGCATGTAATGAGGAATCTTTGCTACCACTGCCAAACACTTCCCATAAGAAATCTGTAAGTGTTAGACTGTGAGTTGATAAAGGCTCAGACTCCATTCTATTTGTTTATCTTTATGCAGACACAGCTTTCTACGGGCTCCTTGGTCCAGCATTAAAATGCCATAATAATAACAGAACAGGCTCCTCTCACATAACTCTGCATCTGAAAGCAGATTCTCATCTAAATTAACCACTGAGGTATCACGTCAACTCTGGGGTGTTCAATTTCACATTTAGTGGTGAGGAGAAGTATGTGTTTGAATTGAAACTCTTGATCTCCTTCACTTGTTGCACTTTGATTTTCCTTACAGAACCATTTCAGAGCATGCTAACTAGATTTCTTCAGATGCAACTAAGCCAGGAGACGTGCTCTAGCAGCATATCTGATTTATTCTGACTGCTAACAGACACGTAGTCTCAGACACCAGGCAAGAGCTAATCTAAAGTAAGATTTCACAAATACATATTGCATGGACATTAGTTTCTCAGTTCCAGTTGTTCAGCCTCTTAGCTCAATTTCTATTGTACAGAAATATTTGTTAATGTGCACACTCTCAGTGTGTAGAAGTATGTAAAGTCATGGAGCCTCACTTCAGGTCCAGCAAACCAAGCATGCAAACCTTCACAGATTTGGTTTCTACCTTCTTTCAGAAACTCTTCATTCATTTTTACCACACTAACTTGGACACCAAGAGCTGCTGTTTGTATCTCTACTGGAGACTTTGTAAAACTGCATGTAAATGAGTCTGCATACTTAAATATAGTGTCTTCTGGTTTCTGAAAAGCCCAAGTGTATACAGTCTCATAGATAATTGTATTAACAAACCAAGTATAAGGATACCTGGATGTCTTTGAAGTGGAACATTGTAATAAAATATAGCAGGAGCTAGTTGTATGTTCAGAATTATTCAGATGTTAATGTTAAAAGTAACTAAACTACTGTATTTGTGTTCATGTGGAAAGGTAAACAAATGTGAATTAAAGTTTGTATATTTTTTCTTAAAATGTTCTAGAAATCTGTTCAGTCCTATTTATTTGCTATCTAAACAGAATAAGAGGTCACTTCCAGGAGCAGACATTTCTCCCTGCTCATCTATGACATTGAAATGCTGCAATGATATATTTCTGTAGCCCACTTTGCAAATAATTTCTATCTTGAGAGAAACTTGTATGGTTTAACCTTGTGGAATCACTGAAGATTAATAGACAAAGATGCAGAATTATCTTATTTTGTAGTTGCATAAAGCAAAAGCACATCCATTCAGCTGGTATAGTCAGTCACCTACCAGAGTTTACTACCCAGAATGCTGGGCAACCTCTGTATCTTTCTGACTATAATTTCTCCTTTTTCCAGAAAAACAGTTACCAACAGCATGAGTTTCCATTAGCAGTTTTCCTCAGAGTTCTAGGAAATCAAGATATGTCTTGAACTCAATAAACATATTTGGGCTATTTCAGAAGAAAAAAATAAGAAACGTGATTTCATAATTCTCTCCTTTTTTGAAGACTTTCTTCTCTCTCCTTATTTTAAAAGAATCTTGGTGCTTGTATAACTCATTGACGTGAGAGAAAAGAAACAGAACCAGTGAAAGGCAGCATCTCACATAAGCAGCTGACAGATCATTTCAGCATGAATGGAATGCCACAGTATCCTAAAATTTGCCACAGTGATTTCCTAATACAACTGTATCTCTCTTCCAAGAAACACCTGATAACAGCGATTTAGTATCGAATAGTGGCACAGTGCTCTCTTTCTACCTAAAAGAACCCTTAGAATCGCAAATTTTATCTCAATCTCCACCCTACCTCTCAAATTCCCGTTCTGTGGAATGTGGCACTTCAGAAGCTTAACTTCTTCACTACCTCACACAAGCAGGCTCAGCATTTGATGAGATACCCCCATACCAGCCTTTTGCCCAACTCTTGCCTGATTTGCTGATCACCGAGGAGAGGCAGCTTGTGAAAGCTGCAGGTTAGAGTGCCATGCAAAAAAAAAAGGCAAAGAGGGTACTTTTACCTTCCAACTACTCCTTTCAAAGTTAGCATCATTCAGGCTTGTCTGCACAACAGGTAAATCGCAGTTCTGGATACATTTGTATTATTAAGATGCAGCATAATTTTTTGTTGTTGAGCTAGATGTAATGAAGTATTTAGATGGAGAATTACACAGTAGTGCTCTCTTGCTATTTTAAATGTTAAGAAGTCCAAAAAAAGTAATCAGATGAAAAGATAAGGGTCTAATTTCTCTGGACACCACAGGAGAGATATGAACATCAGACCCATACCTTCCATTCTTCCTTTACTAGCTTACTGTGAAAGTTCCTGTCAAGAAAGTTTTGCTGTGAAAGAATTTTTTGTCACTCCAGTGACAAAAATGACATAAAAATGACATTTTTCCTCCAACTGGAGTCTCTGCTTGTTCAGAGTACAACTACGATTTCATATGCTTTCCAACTACATTTCAAACATTACGTTTTGGACATTCTGTTTTCTTAGTTAACATGTTATAAAGAGCTGTAAAACAGGTCTGTATGCTCTGAATACCACTTTGTAAGCTTTGTCATTTTTTTCTGGTATTAAAAAAAAAAGGATTATTCAATTAGGGAACTAAATTGTATTTTTATTTCAAAATATCTCCATTTGTTTTTTGGGTTTTTTTTTTTAATAGTTTGTAAGAAAAATTTGTGAAGTTATATCTCACAGAAAAGCTGAAAGGCAATATTGCAATTTGTCCCTCTGAAGACAAATGTTTAATTTTAATGAGGCAGTTCCATAAAATGTCTGTTGAGAATGCAAATTTTTATGCATGGTTTTCCATAATTGTCTATACTATTAAATCTCAAATGGATCAATATTGAACAAAAAACTTAAAAGAAATGACAAAAAGGTGAAGTTTAACAAATGCAGGGATTCTCCGCCTAACTAAAGTAATTTTTAGTACTGTCTGAAAACAGTAAAAAGTCAACAAAATGTGATTTAATCTCACAACACAGGAAGTTAAATAGGCACTTCTACTAAAATCATATTTATGAACAACATTGTCTTTTAGGTTATCTGAAATTATGACTACCTCACACTGGAATACTCTCAAAAGAAGTTCAGAAGTGTCTATTGTGCCTATTAATTTTTTAAGTAGAATTTGTTGGGAATACTCTTCTTATCAAAGAATCACAGAATGGTTAGGGTTGGAAGGGTCATTGAGAGGTCACCTAGTCTCACCTCTAAACTACCTCAGCACTAAAATTTTAACATGGACTTTTTCACCTATTTTGCAGCTGATATTTAACAAATATGGACATCTTTTACTGACTGAAAAGTATTCTTAATTTCTTTTAATCTACGTAAAGATGACTTTCATAAACTTTAAAGCAGACTACAGAGATCTCAGTGTAACTGAGTTTTTTATTCTACAGAAGAAATAATTTCAGATACAAATCTTGGTTCTTGAGCCAAATTTTAAGGGCAAGTTTCATTGAAGGCAAGGAATAGACATTTTCTTTCATCTCTCACAGAATAGTACATACAGCATAAATAGTATGTTTATTTTGCGTCACAGTGAAAACTGTGATCTAATATTTGCCAAAAATATTAACAAAACTTTTTTCTAATTACTCGTCAGTGGAAAGAAGAAAAGCCATAAAAGTCCTACAGCTTTTATAACCAGATTAAGTTCAGGCTGTGGGGAAGATAGCAGCTGGGAAGAGACAAACAAGAACCCACTGCTGAAACTAAGCAAAATAATAGAAACCAAAAATAATTCTACTTAGCATAAGAACTGTTGCAGAGAGACAATAACTTTGAAATATCTTTAAATGATAATGTAAAAATCAGAAGAAATATTCAGAGTGCAGACTCCTTAGAAATTTACAGAATAATATCAACAAGTTTAGTTATGTATAGATTCCACAGTTAAGTGTCAAAAAACTGTGCTAATTATAGAACTAATAAAAGTGGCAGAGGTATCTCCATCATTTGACACAAAGAATACATCCTGTGGAAGTAGTAATAGAATTAGTCTTCCTGAAATTGCCGACAATAAAAATGCTTTCAGAATGCAACAAATACAAACAAATCAATAGGAGAAAAAAGAACACAGAGATAATAAATCTGAAATGAAAATATAATGTATACCAACAACAGAATGCCTGTATGCTAGGATATGAAAATTCAGATTTTTTCACACAACACAGAAGCCTTGTGGAATAGATATTTTAATGATTTGCCTCAAGTACAACCAGTAAAGTATTTTATTTACAAAACCTAAACATCAGTTCTCTATTTTGCCAGTAAAACTTCATTGATTTACCGTAATACACTCTTACGACACAGAATACCATCCCAGATTATTCAAATAATTATTTGGAAAACAGTAACATGTATGATGTATTTGAATATTAATACCAGATTCTGATTACTGCAGAATTATGACTAACATTTATTTAAGTATGGTCAATATTGAGAAAATGAAAACAAAAAGACAACTTTCATGAATATAATACAAATAAAAAATTATTACATTAACTGCTTTTGATTTTGATCTCTCTCCCACTATCTTTCTTCCTATGCAAAAAATAAAATGCCTCTAAAGGTGAAGGAAATAATCAATTAAAATGGTTTCCATTAAAGACAAAGAAAACCAAAGGAAGAGAAAGATGGGGTTATACATTTTTGGAAACAGTTGGTAAAGGAAATGCATTACTCATTAAGACAGCCTGTGGTGTAATGGGAGATAACTGAGATAAAAGCCTAGGTGATGCTGAAATGAACTGCAACTCTAGCAGTAAAGCTTTGTGCCACAGTGAATTATCAAAGACAGTTGAAGAGGTTTTGTACAGAGCCACAATATTCTTACTGGAAGCTCTATGCACTCACTGTAGTAATTCACACAAACATGTATTGTTTGCATTGTCCTGGATTTATGATATTATTCACAGAAATACTGCACTTTTGTCCTTGTAAAAACATCTGTTGCAATTCTTCTATTAGAGGAAAGTTATAAACTAATTTCAACACCAGAGAAGTATTAAATAAAGAAAAGTGATTGCATAATGCAGCACCTCAAAGAATAAGAATATCTGAACGACGTAACAGGGAAAACCAAAGATTGGTATATTTTTGAACTTCAGTTCACTTTATAAGAAACTTGATAAATAAACATATGTCTAAAATAATCTAGGGAACTACTGTTCCCTTGTGTTTAATTCTGTGAATTGTATAGACTGATTATGTAGACATAAGAGAATGCCATAAAGTGTGCAGTTGAATGAGGATATATCACTACATCTTTTTTTTCTAGAATGGAAACTACAATTTGCCAAATAATGTATGCTAAAACATTCAAGATTCAGAGTGATTCTTCTCTTACAACCAGCATGTGTGTGTGCATACTCTTTTCTTACTGTGAATGTCACAAGTAACATACGGGTTGTATTTCACAACTTCTCATCTCTTTTTAACTCCAATATACTTAACATACACTCAATGATGTGATGATAACTTTGACTTAGAGTATGCGGCATTTGCACTTGTTAAAAGATTGTTGAATAGCGCAGTTTGTTTTCCTTACCCATTTCAGACATCTCTGGCACAGTAACAATGTATGGTCCATCTGTAAATTTTGGTGCATTGTCGTTGATGTCCTGCACTTTGATAATGAACTCAGATTCGGGCTCGAGTGGTTTGTTTGTCCGTCTATCAATAGCTTGGGCATGAAGTACATAGTGTGTCTTCTGCTCTCGATCTAGGCTTTTGGTTGAATGGATGTCTCCAGTTGTGTCATCAATAATAAATATAGTCCCCGCCCCTTCTCCAGTAAGAATGTATTTGACTGATCCATCACCTTTGTCAGAATTGGAATGCAGCTGTAGAATAAAAACATAGAAAATCATATAAAATTAATTAACAAATGTCATTAAAGGTTATTGCATGTAAGATAAGAATCATATGATATTACTGCTAGCACCCTTCTATTTTGTTTTCATCTCTCCCAATTCTTGCCATAATTCCTCGTATGTTCTTTCTGGCAACCCAGTCATTTCCCATTTCATTCAGGGTAATTTTCCACTCAGCACAGTTCATTTCTGAAACTGGGATTTCTTGGGTTATGCATCCATTCTAGAAAACTTCCCTAAGTCAAGAATGTTCTAGTAACTGTGATGGTTTCTGTTTTATTTGGTTTTGGTTTTAGTACTTCTAGTCGTTATATTGAAAAGCACATTCAGGTACACCAAATAGAGATCCCAGCAAAAATCTGTAACTGGAATTATGAATGCATGAATCAATTTAAAAATTGCTAGGTAAGAAATACACAGAATAAGGAACTGCTGTAGAATATAAAGAGTAAGGTTCTCCAAAACATCAAATATCAATATAGACATGCCATTCCAACACCGTACTGCAGAAAGGCACATTCACAAATTCATTATGATAGCACAAAATGCACGGACCATTTGAAAAATTAATAACATTAACTATTTTTTATGGTGAAGAAATCACTCTTTGTACTTGTCATCAGTGATGAAAATACAGATTTATTTTGAGTCAAAGGGTTTTTACACCTAAAAGAAAGAAAAGTTAGGAAACACAAAAGATAATCAGCTGCTTTCATGCTCAACAAATTATTTGTTATTCCTGCTAAACATTGTGTTACTGAATAAGGTTCAACTGAAAAATACAGGCAAGAGTATCATCAGAATAAAACTATCTGCATATTAATAATCACTGAAAGCCTTCCATTTACAGCTGGGTAATTTAAACTGCAGTTGTAAGGCAAAAACTGAAAAGAAGTAAAAACTAAAAGAAGTTCCTGCTTCCTTACTTCCAGATATGTCTTATATTGTTTGAAATATAACTCTTTGATTTATGCCTTTTAACTTCTAATGCTGAATTTTAAACTCACAGAGGAGGATTGTGCATAGCAAAATGCCATTTTCTTTGTCAGTTGTTTATATTTCAGTTTTCTTGCAAAGTAAAGATTAAAGAGCCATTTGTCTTCTTTAATTCTTCCATCTTAGTACAAATTGGTCCAAGTAGAAAAATATCAAGACTTCTCTCAAATGCTTATTTTCAATATGTGTTATGCTGAGAGAGCCCCTGGGAATCCTTACTTCAGACAATGTTTACTAGATTAACTAGAGATTTATGTCCCTGAGCATGGTGCACTTCTCTCTTTTCTCTCTGTACTATGAAATCATCTTCACAACAAGAGGCTTACTCCACAAAACCGCTTCTAATTAGAATAAATGTGATTCATGTCTTAGGTTACAAATACATGGTTTGGGAGAGTGTATTTCTGCAGTGCTGCTTATAATAGTTTCTAAAAGACATTGAGGGAGCAAAATCTAGCTGGACAATAATGGACTTTCTCTCTGCTTGGGACTGCTATAGCTATATCTCTTTCAGATTAGTTTGACACAGAGGAGAATGTCACTAAGTAATGCAAATTCAAGCTGACCCATGTTTTGTTCAGAGCTAACTCGTGTGACCTGGAGAAGTCATCTCAAACCAGATCTCTAGAAAGGGTGTGGGCCTGTCATGACCCACTTGAGGGAGTCTCCAGTGTCCCAATCCCAGGGAGCTTCCTCACACCGCTGATCTCTGACAGCAATGTCTCCAATTCTCCAAACTGCAGTCAGTGCAGCCTTCTGAATTTTCTGTGGAAATGTGGACTCTATTCTAAGTGATGGGCTGGCTTCTGCAAATGTTACTGCTGGTTTGATTATGCTTCCAACAAGAACATATCTGTTTAATATTCTGAATCTGTCCACAACCAGAAGCTGCCAGAAAGTATTCAATTTTCATCCCCTTTGGTCATTATTCCTGCCTTTATTTCTCTGATCTTTTAGGGAAAAAAGAAGCTGAAAATAATAGTGAATGGCCATATCTGGAATATACCCTTTGTCAACCCAGTGGCCTGCACTTCTTGATACATTTAGTAACAAGCTGCATCCAGGAAGGTTTATGATGGTTCCTCAGTCTTTAACTACCCCATACCAGCAGTGTATGACTGATTTTGCAGAACAGTAACCAAGGTGTCCCTATTTTGCTAAGACATCAACATTTTTCTTCCATCAGTCCATTTAAAAGCTCATTTTCTTTTAGAATTCCTGCAGAAACTGCAGAAGGGCTACATTAATCAAAGGCATGATTTGCAGATACTTGCAAATATTTCAATTAATGAGTTTTCTGTATATTCATATATTAATTTTGTTACTATGAATCTTTAAATACTTTTTTTTGATGCACTAGCATAGTAACTGCTGTAAAATGAATCCACAGATTGAAGGCTAATTGCCTACCAAGTACAGTGTTGTTACTGGTTGTAACTGAAAAAATGATCAAGTGGCTAAAGCCTAATCACAACCACAAATATCAGGTGGCTGCTGCTTAGTTGTTGGCCTTATTCACTACCAATCAGCTTCTTACATCTGCGCGGTTTTAGCTGATGCTTAGCCACTTCACACATCCAAATACTTAAACACACCTACTTGTCAAGCAACTGGCCACAAATAGGAAACTACTGGACTATAGGAAAGAGGTCTAATGGGAAAAACTCACATCAATAGGTACTACAAAACCAGAAGTCAATCCAAAAATTGAGAAGAAAGCCAACATCCTACTTGTCCTGGGAATGCAGAATGTTAAAAACTCGTGGTGATCACCTGCACTTGCCTCAGGAAAACAAGCTGCAACCAGGAAACCATGCATGACCAGAAGAGAAAAAAGCCTGGATAAGAGGGGCAATTGTAAAGTAGAAGAGTTGTCTGTTAATGATTTAACTCCATGACTGCTTTCTCCTGTTTGATTAGTTGAAATATCTGCATTCTTGGAGTATAGAGTGGGTGGCATTTTAAATGGACTGCTTATGATTTTTACTGTATTTTTAATTGGACTACCAATAAATTCTTGATTTATGATCTGGATATATCTTGTTTGGGAAACAAAAAATATTGTGAAGATATTGCCTTATATGAATTAAGTTCAAATCCAAGGCTGATTTGAAAAAAATCAATAATTGTTGCACTAACCTAATTAATTTAGTCAGAATAGAAGTGTTTATGTACATAGACACTTAGAGTATTTTGAAATAACTGCAGATAATTAAAATTTATTGTTGCAAAATAATAAAAAATAAAAATAATTTGTACAGGATTCCAAAAGCAAAGCCTGAGTTATGGTAGCGATACTACAATTATGTCTTGAATAAATATTGTGTTTTGTTCTGAGAGCATCAGATTCTTTCAAGGAAAGCAGCAGAATCTCCCCTTCTTAATTTTATTGTCACTGTCAGTTTAACTCAACAAGAGAGACCCAGCACAACATTACTGCAGTAAAGTTTACCAATGAGTGCCCAGCCCAGAGGAATGATAAAATTAGACCAATATGAGGTGTGAGCTTTAGCAAAACATAGAGGAATGTATTAGGTTACTTTGCTTTTGTTACACAGAACAGTTTATTACCTCACTAAAAACATCAAAAGTTAGAGAGAATAAAGAATATATGTATAAAGAATTAACGGTAGAACACTAAAACACGGAGTAAAAATATTTTAATCTTCCCTCTAATAAGAACTGCAATCATACTGACTTCCTTTGATGTTTATATAGACAAAACATTTAGTTTAAAAGGAATGTTACAGTAACTTATTAGCAGTAAAGATTGCATTTAAAATTTTTCTTGATGATACACACTGCAAAAGCAGAGTCTAGCTGATGCTACTGAAATTTCATTGTGTTTATGCAGTAAAAACATTGTCAGACTTGCTGCTGACTTGCTTCCCTTGGTCTGAGCTGTAATATATATTTTAATGAAAGACGCTGCTCTAGGCAATGTCACACATTTCAATGGAATTTTCAGAAGGAATCATTAGCCCAGGAGATAACTGTACTATCCATAGCAGTGTCCACAAATTGATAAGAAGTTATTCCACATCCTTGTCAAACAGAGGAAGAAAATAGAAAACCACAATTTCCTCCATCTGCTGAATGAGTTTTCTGAGATAGAAGAAAAATAATTGGATTGCAATCATCCAGGAAAAACACAACTGAAACAGTATTAACTTCACAATATAACACTATAGCACAAAAACATCTGTTCTTGCAAGATGTTTCTGCTTGCAAGCGGCTTCTCTGAAGTCTGCTCCTTTGCTGCAGCCATTAGGGAGACTGTAATGGCAGAAGTATGCAGGTGCATAAGCAATCACATCTGAAACAACATCAGGCGTACCAAAGCAGCCACAAGTAGTCAACATTAGCTTCTATTTTCTCTCTATACAAAAGGACTCCAGGGAATGAAAAAGAAAAAGGAAAAACAAAAAAGCAGTTCTAAAACAACACAATAAATTTTTATATAGATAAAAAACTGTCATTTTCTTTTCAAAGAACACTATATATTTTTAAGAATAATAGAATCCCAAATTGTTCTTTCAGTGTACAATGTGCCCATAGTATGTGTCTTCAGTATGGAAGAAAAATAATTGCACTCGGGTGAAGTTTTCATATGAAATCTCTCCACAGCAGAAAGCTTTATTTCAGACATCTTTTATTTGGGCAAATGCTGTGATGGGCATAGAAACCATTCTTTTTTTTCCCAGGAACTAGGATTTACTTAATATATGGGTTTTAGAACTTTTTAAGAGTTTCACAGACTTGAACAGAAGTAAATTACTAAGAAATAAGAAAAAAAATCATATTTGGTCTTCAGTTTTCAGTGCCTCTTCACAATTACTGTCACTAAATCTCACTTTAAAATCAACACATCTATAATCATGGTGATAATTTAGATTCCTAGATGCATTCAGGAGGACCATAAATTTGACAGTTTGAATCCAAGTGTCTTGATGATACATTGCTACTCAAATAAGCCCTGACCACACATCATCACCATTGTAGGAATGTTTTCTTTCTGTTTGTGTTACTAAATCATAATAAGGTGGTGATATGCCAGCATAAAGCACCACGACTTCTATAAATGGGCACAAGCAGTAATGGGAAATAAAAGCTTTTCAGTTCATGGAAGTACTCTTAGGCACAGGTCCTGCAAACCTCTCACTTACTCAGACCACTGAAGCTCTTCTTTTTCTGTAAAAGCCTCAGCATTCAGCTACACAGTCACAGATGCATTAAATCTCAGAGATGGCAAAAGCAGTCTGATGTACTGACATCATAACTTGCATTACCGGCTCAAGTCTGCCTGCTTTCTTATGAAAGGATGTTTGCCCTAAGATATGGAAGAGGTCAAGGTCAGAAAAAACAGTCAGTGCATATATTCTCTGAAAAAACCCAAGAGATGCAAGAGTTCAGGGCTTGGAAACTCACTGATGCAGTGAAAAGCTATTCTTCACTGAAAAACATTGCACATTTGTGACAATAATGGAGAAAAAGCATGTGTAAAATCAGTGTGTTTCCACACACTGTTTCTGCAGACTTTCTACAGGTGATTTTGACCTTCATTTCTGGTGCTTGTTTGGTCAAGCTACTCTTATTGCATTTTTTTTTTTTTATTTTTTTATTTTTATGTTTACAAAGAGAAGATCAAACTCCTTTTTTTCTTTCCATTTCCAGTACAGAAGGCAAAAAGGGAAAACATCCCTTTTAATAGGGTCTTCCAAAAAGAAAAGATGTCTGTCTTTTACTGAACAGGAATGCCAATCTAAGGATTATTTTTAGTTCTCTAAAACCCTGATCAATGAATTTTCCACTATATGTGATCTCCATGTGTAGTGCTTCTGCTGATATTGGAAGTGATAGAAATAGCTCACAGTAGCACATAGTTGTAAGTGTAATGGTACTCAAACTCTTTTTGAAAGTACCATTTATTTGTTTGCTCATTCGACAGTGCTACAGCTAATACTGTTTACTCTATGAAAGATCTGAAGACAGCACATTAATTTTTAAGGTCTGGGAAAACAGCTCTGCTGTGTACTCATGTGATATTCTAAATTACTTTTTTTTTTTTACTTTGTTCTTCCTAAGAAATACTGTGAAGAGAAAAAAATAAATGTGTGATTTTCTGATGTAGTATTTGCGAGCCATGTAAAATCAGCTAGAGGAAATTTTTTGCCTGGCACTTGATTGCTTACTCAATTACAGAGTTTGATAAGGAAAAAAATATTATGGAAAAGATCAAGGAGAGATAATTAATTTACCAGCTTCCTTTTATCCCATCCATCCAAAAAACATTCACACTTTTTTGAGTTTGATGTCTTTGAAGCTAATTTGTTGAGAAATTTTTAAGATTGTGTAAAGAAAAAAGGTTAGCTACTGTCCAATGGCTTCTATTTCAGGTTAAAAAGTTGTTTCATTCTGAAGAAACTGAAAAGAATGCATCACCATATGTCATCAAGGACTGCATATATTATTGTTTAGAAAGGATTTAATCTCCATATTTTTTGTGAACTCCCTATCAAAGAATACTAAAGCATTTTCCAGGTAAAATAAATACATTTTTATTATTGAGATGATTTTTTTCTTTTGGTCACTTTATTTGTGAAGACTTCTTTGTTATATACCTTAGAAATATTAGGAAGTAGTATCATAACATTGAATATCAGAATATTAATTTAGTGGGGTACTGATTCACTGCTTATGCAGTATTAAACCCTTAAAATCATGTTCTTATTTTGCATCTGGAATGTGATCTCATCTCTTTCATGTGGTCTACAGCTTTTCTTCTTGTTGGGTGAAATATATATTTTTAAAAAAACTGCTTCTGTGTAGAGTTTCCATTACAACTCTCACAACTGATTACCCTTCTTCTGCATCTCTCGTAGAAGAGAGTACCATTTTTTTTTTCTATTTACAGACACTTCTGTTCTTTCTCTAATGTAGAACTCTTCCTGTTTGCTAGAAACAAAAAGCACTACATGACACAGTAAAAAAACTCCACAACATCATGTTGAGGGAATGTTTCCACAAATTTGAAAGATCACCTGTGCCTCAAAATCCATTAATAATGAAAAATGCCAGCTCTGCTACTTTGAACATCTTTGTTGTGTAAGTCAGAAGGTTCATGTTCAGAGCAGAAGCTTATCACCATCTCTCTCCACAGATATGTCATGTAATGACTGCAATAACAAAGTGACAAAGTGATCCTGACTGTTACAAAGATGCCTATACTTTCACAAGTAGGAATAAAAAAATTGAAACATATCAATGCCAGTGAATGGGACTGTAAACAACTTTCCTTAACTTTACCATGCTTTTTGTGGGCTGTTAGAAAAACTTTTTGGATCCCATATGAATGTAAACTGGAGAAATTTAAGAATCTTTTCTGTGTATTTCCCTACTTCACACAAGCATTCCCAAGAATAAATACAATTTCTGACCTCAAGGTTTTTTAATCAGGTAATTCTTAGTATTAGCACAGCTTTTTCAAAGTAGTACTGTGCTTCTTTTGTCTTTCTAGATTTACTCTGACCCACTGCAGTCCACAAAAACCTGAACTGCCACTAACGCAAGTTTTTGATTTTAAGACAAACCCCTCGTTTTCACATTTACGTCAGTACAACTTCCAGACTAGTGAAACGCAAGTTCTGAAAAAGCTTATGAACAGTTTTACTGTTTTAATGACTGATTGGTGTCTTGGAACAGCACTTGTGTAGAAGCCTGGTGTAATGTGTAATGTTTTGCTGCATTTTGCACCTGACAATATACTTGCAAGCACTGCATGATATTTTTTTAGCAGAGTATGAACAATTCCCATCTTTTCATGGACACCTGCCATTCTTCATTGTGACTGACAGCACACAGTCTAACAATGAGAATAAGAAAATATGCTACACTTTTGAAATAGACCAAGAGACCAAGCCATCCATGTTTCCAGAGACTCACAGTTAAATTTGGAATATACTTAATTTGTCCTGTGTTTAATCCACGAAATGCATGTTTTTAAAAAACAGGTGTAGTATATTTTTCTATAATGGGACGTGCAAGAATTATCTGCAGATGACATCGTGATATAAAATTGTGTAACATTTGGTATTCTAGTACTGCTCTTGCGAAAACAATAACATTTACATCATCGTTGTCCTGACAATGGGACAATGTTGTTGTTTCTCACTGCAAAGTACTTATGTTCTTGGCTGTCTGTTGTAAAGTCACATACACTCCATGCTCAAACTTGTTTTCATTTTTCTGTAGGACAAATATACCTGGACCATGGAATTATTTTGAATTTAACACAAGGAAAATCTAGTTGAGAACTGCGTTCTTTCCGTTACACTTTGACAATGTTTAACCGGAAGCATTTCAACAAAGCAAGTCAGAGGCTTATTGGTTTACTAAAATGAACAGTAATATAATTGGCATCTTACTTTTAACACAAAATCTATGTTTTTGATTAAGAAAGAACTATCATCTAATTCCAATAGGAAGCACCAATGTTCTCTTTCTGTACATGTAAAGAATCCCAGACATGATGTTTCCTTCACTGCTACCACTTACAAAAGTAAGGGATGAAAAGAAATCTGCTAAAATTTGATTTTTCTCCAGGACCAATATTCAAACTATATTAAAAGCCAGAACCATACTATTCATGCTTCAAGGCAATATATTTCTCTCATTAGTGTTTCTTATGGCTATGCTGATACATCAATATAGATGTAATTTATCATGAACATTTCAATGACTTCTCTTTTCAGAGATGCTCTGAAAACCTTCTCTCTTCTCAAAAAATGCTAAGACAGGGTAGGATTACAATCCCTAAAGCTATTGGCTGCCATGAAACTGTCAAGCACAAATGATTCTTTAAAACAATATGTGTAAAATGACAGGGAAAATAAAATAAAAATAGTTCATTCTGAGAGGCCATTAAAATGACCATTAATGGATGTATTACTACACATTTTTGCTAGCAGTATAAGAGAGTGTCAATACAGAGCATATAGTCTTCTTTGGATGTATAGTTTATTCATTAACACATTTTCCTTAACAGACTGTTTTCATTTCATTTAAGCACCTCAGGAAGAAGTGCCCATATGTCCCAGCAGAAGATCTAGGGGTATGATTCTGATGTCCCAGCGTCTTTTTTTTCCTAACCTAATACTGTGAGGTCCAAAAATATTTATTATTTTTCAGGAAAAAATGAAAATAATAAAAACATATTGCTTGATATTTCAAACACCCACTGAATACAAGTTTTCACTTTGTCATCCTAAAGTGAGTAAATATTATTCATATTGCTAAAATGCTATTTATTCCATGTAAGGAATAATCTAGCAGGTTGCTATGTTCAGTGGTGCTATATAGTCCTAACACAAGGATTCAGGGCAAGAAAGATGACTACTATTTAGGAAGCAGAAATAAAAGTCTTATTTTGACAAGAGTTCAACTTTTTTTTCCTCCTGAAGAAATAATTTTAAAATCATATAATAAACTGGAAATATGTTCCTTCTGACCCAAACAATGTTGTGCTCTTAGAACTGAAGAAAACCCAGACAAATGTTGGAAATGTAGTAAATATCACATTCTCTGAAGGCACGCTCGAGAAAACTCTGGGTAAAACCAGGAATTACTCCTGCTTACCACCTCATCTATTAATATAAATACATTTTTTCTTCAGACAAGTTCACATCTTGGAGAATTTCACACGCACGCAAGAGGAGCAAACTAAAGAATAAGTATTCAACATCACAACAATGCTGACAGTAGGAGTAAATCAAGAAAGATTGTATCAAAACAATTCCTCTGTAAATGCCAATGAGGTATATTTTATCTTTCCTAAGAAGGATAAATACCTGACTTGATCTAACTTGTAGAAAAAAAAAAATCTACCTTCTGAAGAACAGACACTTATCATTTCCCTTAGAGATTAGTAACACTAGCACTGAAGTAGTTTTACTTCAGAGTAAATTTTTCATCTATCTGTCTCACAACTAATTCCAAAAGAAATTATACTAAAAATATTGCATATGTCTTCTATGACTTGTCACAATGTGTACGAGACTGGCTTCAAAACTACATTTTATTTCATTCCTTAATGCCTGACTTTTTGTACAATGCATAAAATCAGAAAAAAAAGTGGAAAATTACTGTATTTTAACAATGCTCTTTTTTTTAATATAATCATAAAATATTTGCACTTAAAAAAAACATACTAAGAACTTATCCATACAAATATCCTGTGGTCTGAATTACAAAGGTCTTTTTGGCTTATATACAGGAGAAGAGTTGTTTCCTCTTTAGACCCAGGTTTAGATTCAAATTGCACGAAATAAACAAAAAGAGATAATGTATCCTATTCTGAAGATGAGACCTATTGAGCCAACCAGTGATGCTCCTTCAACTTCCAACAACACCTGCAGACATCAAACAGCTAAAATACTACTTAGGTAAAACGTAGTACAAGTCTCCAAAGTTTTAATTCACACCAGGTCATGAATGGCTGGGTAAGATGGTTCTCAAAATATTAAATGGTTATTTAATTAATTGCTTGCTCAGGCTCAGATGCCTGTGTAAGTAAGGTCAGAGTAACAGTGAGTACTTAGGCAAGCTGTAGAGTACTCAGTGGTACAGGAGATCAAAGGGAGAAGCTTTCTGAAGACTTCCAATTTTTCAGAGCAGAATTACTTTTTGTTTGTTGTTTTTTTTTTAATTTCGTAAACTGGAGGTGGATTGTTGTATTGAATCTTTACTCCAAAGAGGGAAATTCCACTCCTCAGCCCAGGATATCACATCCTTGTCTGATCAAGCTCTTCTCCTCAGGCTGTCTTACATCCCTCTGTCTTTCAAAAAGTTCCATCACGCCTCTTTACTTTCCCTCTTTACGCTCAGTTCTAGTATGCATCCTAACCTGTAACACTCTTGTTTGCACACTCCACGTGCACTGCAGTTCCTACAATCCCACCTCCTGCAGCATTCACACTGAATGCACTGATAGACTGTCATGTCAAGGACATACGAAAATTTAAACATAAGATTTCACAGAATCGCAGAATTACAAGGTTGGAAGAGACCTTCAAGATCATGGAGTCCAACCCGTTCCCAGACACTTCATCCAAACCATGGCACCGAGTGCCACATCCAGTCTTTTTTTTTTAAACACATTCAGGGATGGTGACTCCACCACCTCCCTGGGCAGACCATTCCAGTACTTTATCACTCTTTCCGTGAAAAACTTTTTCCTAATGTCTAACCCAGATTTCCCTTGACACAGCTTGAGACTGTGTCCTCTGGTTCTGTCAGTTGCTGCCTGGAGAAAGAGACCAACCCCCACCTGAATACAACCACCCTTCAGGCAGTTGTTGAGGGTGATAAGGTCACCTCTGTCTCCTCTCCAGGCTCAACAGCCCCAGCTCCCTCAGTCGTTCCTCACAGGGCTCGTGTTCCAAGCCCCTCACCAGCCTTGTTGCCTCCTCTGGATGCGCTCAAGCGTCTCAATATCCTTTTGGCATTTAAATTTTTTGCTGAATGATATGGAGAATATTGGAAGGATGATTGGGTGCAAAACTCTGCAGTGAATAGAGAGTTATAGAAACATATGTATATTTTCAAATAGAAATAAGTCCAGAATTAAAGCTGTTTGTTTAAAAATTAGGGTAGCCAATGTGGAATTTTCATTAAAGTAAGTAATTCGAAGTTAAGGAGATCTCTGTTTCAGGACCATCTGTGTTCCAACCTTTCCTAAACAAATCCAAAGGCTCCATTGGCAGGCAAAACCATGCATTTTCAGTTTAAAAATACAACCTGTCCCTTCCCACCAAAATATCCACATTCAGTTCTGTGAAGACAGGTGTACACATATTTATATATACAGCACACATACAATCTCAGTGAAGTTGAGAAAGACAGCTTAGAACTACAAATATTTTAGAATACTTCACTCCCATTTTGCAGGGTTTTTTTTGGAATGGGGAATTAAGACATTTTCCACAATTCTACATAAACTTCTAATATAAAGAAGAAAGCTTCCAGCAGTCATCTTAAAGCATATCATATGGCTGTGATAACAGCTCTGCAGAAAGACACCAAGGACATATTCAGTAAAGCATGAGTTTGCCTGCCATTTATTTCCTCTCTGGAAGTGGTGCTTTTAGTATCATGCTGTTATTCAAATTAGCATGTGAGGGCAATAGTTGCTTGCTAAACTCTGAAAATGCTCAAGGACAAATGAAGATATGTGAAAGCATAATTTAATTAATGATAACAATCCAGGAAGTGGTTTCACAGCCCACAGTTTGGATTAGTACACCTAGTTTCTGGTTAATTCCATTTATACCTTACAGCAGTAATGTTGCTTTACCTCTATGTAGTTTTGCTTCTTACACTACATGCACCTCGTGCTTTGTTTTGTGTTTTTAAATTTTTTTCCTTCTCATGTAAATAATTATTTTTCAAGTTCCATTTGATCTTAAAACTTGTTCCAGGGAACATAGAAGGCCTGTGAAATAGAAACAAATATCTACCTGATATTAAATCAGCAAATTCCTCTCTAGTGAATGTGAATTTTTCCCACTTACTCCTGACACGCCACAAGCACAGCTTACTGTATATGAATGCATTTAACAAAAGATTTTTCAGCTGGCCTTCAATGTCAGCTCCAGTATGTATTTAGTAAGCAATACAAGACTTTTTCAGACTAGTCTGGTCATGACAAATACCAATTCTGGACAATCCTCTGCAATAATAATAACAACATTGACAATAAAAATATTATTCTTTCTGGTAGAGGAATGAATTTTTTTACAGCTCTATTCCCCTGACTCATGCAGAAGAAGGAGAGAGGTGATATTTCAAAACCTTGGCTGGTGAGGTATCCAGACTAGACTATCAGAAATACTCCATACTAAACAAGTACTTAAAATAACTCTTTTTTTTGACACTCTTATATAGGACTTCTCCAAGGAGCCTCCTGATGGAAGAGGCACCTCTCTGTGCAAAAGATGCATTGGCTCAGGGGCTCCAGAAAAAAAATCAAGTGGGTCCTGGAATGTCCAGCATTAACGATGCTATACCAGGGAATCTTGTGACATTTTCTGATGTCCTAATAATAACGATATACTTAAAAGTCATGCTGAAATAGATTAAAATTTCAATCTGATTAGTTCTGGATATTATTTCATTTTGGTTTGCGATGGTTCTACTTATTTCCCACAAACATCCCCAAATTGATAATGTAGTTTCAGTAGTTAATATACAAGTAACTCTGGCTTATGGACAATTGCCTTAGACATAACTAACAAAAAACCAAACCAAAAAATAAATTAAAAAAACAAAACAAAACAAAACAAAAAACATGAAGAAGCAAAAGACCACCAAACAATAACTCCAAAATAGAACAAAAAGCAGAAAAACCGCAGCGGAATGCCACACCCCCAAAAAAATCCCTACAAACACACTAATAAAAATGAAAACATGAGAGAAAATGAATAAGCAAATTAATAAAGAAATGAACAAGATTATGCAAAAGATTACTGATTAAATGAGACAGAGTAGACAAAACTCTGTTTGAAAAGCTTTAGTTACAGCTGGTCCTAGAGCAAGCTATCATTATGGAATGAATGATATTTTGATGTTTCTTCCTGACCTAAAATTATGTGGCTTTCTAATTTTTGGAAAGCATTTTGACTGTTTCTTGTATAAATCATCTCCTTTCAATCTGTTATCCTTCCTTGATTAGGGAAAGGTAAAGGTTCAATTGTATGAATAAATTAGACTTTACCTTTTAAAGGTAGCATTTATAAAGGGTAGAAAAAGGGTCTATTTTTTTCAGGGAATCATTATTTCATTACACATCAGCAACACTTTTTCATTACACATCAACACTATTTCATTACACATCAGCAATTTATCTTGCAGACAGGAGTGCTGAAATACTACCACAACATATTTTCGTGAATCAAACAAAATCTGAAAAAAAATCCAAACATAGAAACAAGGCAGGTTGTTTCTACTTCAAATTTCTAAAGAGGTGTAAGGCTTGAAAAATAACAGATTTATTAATTTTCTTATATTTCTTGAAATAACTATTTATATTTGTGTTTAGGGTTAGCCTCATATGAATAAGGGGCTTAAATACAAAAATAATGTGTGATCATCCCACTAATATTGGATACTTATTATGTGTTAGTAGTCAGAGAATTTATCGTGTGTTAATTGTCTTTTTTAATCATCCATATACATATACATAACAGGGCAATATTTTGCTGTACTCTGCAAACACAAAATCCAAGGTCATCAGAAGAAATTCATCACTTCTGGAAAAGACAACAGAAGTTTTTACTGTGGTGACACTTAGTTATGGAGGAACTTTTAAATAAAATAGTATATTTTGAACTCATAGTGTTACATACTTATTCATTTTATGTGCAATTTTATCTTCTGCTCGTCATTTCAACAAAGTGGTGAGACTTCCCTAAATACTTGGTGAACCTCTCATTTAGAGTAGTTTCATATGTTCTCATTTTTAAGCAGATCGTGATGAAAGCTTCTTTCCCCTTTACAGCTACAAAGCAGAACAGAAAGGAAAAAATCTAAAGATCTTGGATATTTTTACACTGCTGGATAGTCTAAACCCAGCATTTTATATTTTTTTAACTTTTTGTAAAAAGGCAATGTTAAAAGTGTGAAAGGTAATGTCTGTCAGTAGGACTACTCAACTAATAGATAATATTGAAAATGTAACAGTACCGACTCTTATTTAATTAAAAATCCTTTCCATTGTTCTGGCAATCCAAAGATCTCAGAGAGGTGACAGTGCAATTTAAATTAGGATCATTTGTTATGGTTCATAATTACAGTGAGGAACTTAATGGTAAATAAATTGTGAGGCTAAAACTTATTTGAAGCCTTACTCTCCTTTCGCAGCCCTCATGCTTCCAGTTCTGGCTGTTATTTCCATCTTGTCAAGTTATTTTCTCACGTAAATTTTCCTTGTTCTTTCTACCTGTCTGGTGTAGTGACTCCCTATTGATCAGTGTGGTGTTGTTCTGGCTGCCCTGAGCTATGAGATAATGCACTTCTGCACTCCTCCTCATGGCAGTCTGAGACCTGAGAGTCTGCTCAGGGACTTAGCAGCACCCTTCAGCAGTGCTCTCTGCTGTTCCACCTCCTGACTCCAGTTGCTGCCTCCCTCCACTGCCACCCTGTACTCAGAATACCATACAAATCCTCAAGAGGAAAAGGATGAATATTAACAGGCAGTTTAACTTCATTCAACATGATGAGCATTTGTGAAAACAGAAGAGGAAATAATAATAGTAAGCATCCAGAATTTAAAGACATGAAACCATAAGATAAGGTAGCTCTACAGAAGATAATATTCAGATCCAATGTAAAAATGTCATGTCAGAATCTGACCCATAAAAATATTCTTGACACCTTTGATAGAATGAGAAACAAAAAGGAACAGTGAAATCTATACAGAATGTGAAACTGGCCTTCTTGTTGCACATTTCTGTTTAGTTTAAGCAGGAAAAGAAAAACTCTCCTCCTAAAATACACATTTAACTTTCCAGTCGTATAGTTAAATTCAGAGTTGAACTGGGGTTTATTTCTCCTCCCTCATGTAGACGTTCATAAATATGTACGAACAAATGTCTTTAGTTCTCAATTTCCCTTCTTGTCAAGAAACTAAGTTCACTATTAAAGGCCATAAATCAAGACATTTTCAACTGTCCTAATCAAATACATGGTAGTTAATTAATTGTTCAAGTTCTATGTGTTGTATGTCTCACATGCACAATTAATCCAGACATACCGCTTCTCTGTGTGTCCTCTGCTGGGCATCCCACCACTGCAGAATAGGTGAGAATTGTTCCTTTACACTCTTTGAAACTCCCAGTGTATGAATAACACAGATTCTTTTATCCATTACCTCATCCAGATCCTACTATTGCCACATAACAAAGACCTATCAAACAAAAGTCAGTTCCAAATTTAGCTTCTGACTGTCAGCTGAATATTAACAAAAACCATAAAGCATTGCTTCAATGCTTAGGAAATTTTCTGAAGTTAGTCAGGGTTCTGTGAAATTCTTGGAAAGTAGAAATACTGATCATGATGAAGCCCAAAACTTTAATATTTTAATTTCATTTTTTTTCAGAACTCTAATATCTGAGATTTGCAATTCTTTTATTTTAACTTGAAAAGGAACAAGGAAAAAAATAAATCTTGGTGATCTACAGATATGGGAACTTCAAAGGAATTACAAAAATTGTTCTCCATAGACATTAAGCCATCCATTTTATTCTCATAGGTAAGCATTTTAATCTGTTTCAAAATTCAGACATTTCATATAACTAATACAAAGTCTAAAGACATCTATGTTTCTCCAAAAGGGACAGAACTTAAAACACCGTCCCAAAGCAGAAGGCTTTCAAAAAAGTGATGGAATATCTTAACCAAACAAGTTCACTGTAATTTCATGCCTTAAATCTGATTGATCTGACATTACCCTCTACAGACCACAGTGACCACTTGGGTCTTTCTACACTTCCACTTTGTCTTGCTCCTGTAAGCTCTGTTCTGTGTTTCCAATGCACATTTGCTCCAAACTTGACATTATTCAAAGACTAACAGAAGAGAAACCATAAATTAAAAAAACATTTATAACCACATATGCTTCCATGAAACGTCTTACTATACAAAGCTAAGTCATGTTTTCCCGTCTGGGAGAGCTTCACACACTAAATTCATAACTGGTTTCTGTCAAAAATTCTTTAGAGGGTGCATGAAACAAACACCAACTAGGACACAGATTTCAACATACAATTACATTGTATACAATTCCCTACAAATGTGTCAAAATAATCAAACAGTCTAATCAAATTTAGAGAAAGAATCCAATGATTTGCCATTTACATCAGCTGAGAAGCCAGTCTGCGAAATTCAGATTATTGTCACATTAGTGTGGTTTGCTATAGTTTTCTCAGAAACTGAGTATAACCACATAAACTTCTATAATATGTTACATTAGATGTTATTAATTATCATAGGAGATGCTACACCTACTCTCTAGAAAGCTGCACGTCTCCAATACTTTTGTGCTTATGTTCTCTTAACAAGACAATAGAGATACATCTTTCTCTCTGAACAAAATCTGCACAAAGAAGAAAACAAGGAAATGGGAGGTGCAGAGCTCCCTTTTATACTGCATGACTACCTGTTAATTATAGGCTTCAGTGGAGTGACGATTCTTCAGGGTAAAACTCTGCTTGTTAAAGTCCCTTGTTTTGTGGTCTCGGTTCATGCCTTCAGACATATTTGAATAGACACTGGTAGCAAGTCTGCATCTGTCTGATGTAAAATACATTTTTCTGTTGTGGTGACAAAATCCAGGAAAACTGACAGCCACTCCATGTGTACACATTTTTTAATATTTTTTTATTTTAATTAATATGTTCTAGAATGAAGAGAATGGGTTTCTTTATATATTGGTGAACTAATATTAAAATTTAGATTCAGAAAAATGCTGTGAAGGTGAATTAATTGATATCTCCCATGAATCTTTGGATGCAAGACTGTAGGCAATACAAACCCAAATCATTCACATTTTTTCCTATCTTGCTCCCCATTAGCAGTACATGTAGCTGTAATATATTAATGTCATATATAGTCTTGAAACATACATTATCTTCCTATTTAGTATTTTTCAGAATGAAAAAGATTTGAAGAAAGGTGCATTGAAACAGCTTTTATCCAGCTTCTAGTGCCCACATACATAATGCTCTCATACTTATATAATCTTTCATGCAGTGCCAGTGGAGCTGCGGTAACGCAAAGATTGAATCCTCTCAGCCTCCAAAGGATCCACAAGAAGTTAGAGCAAACTGATCTTTTAGAGTTACAGGTGAAACAATGCAAAGAAAGACAAGAAGAAGGAAATGCAGCCACAGATCACTGGGAAGTGGAAACTGCAGTGTGAGAAATTTCAGTAAGTGAATGGAATCCAGCTAAATAATGAAGACTGAGGAGAAAGCGTTTCTGCAGATTACAAACAGATTTTTAAGTTTGCCTCCACTTTCTTAATAGTACTGACAGAGGGGGAGGTATGCAGGTGTTAGAAAATACAGTAATTGGCAACAATTCAACAGAGGGGAATACCATGAGAAATTAGGAACATTTCAAAAGAAGTTTATTCAAGGTGAATCAGAAGGGCTGACAAACTGGAACACTCTCCCACACAGAGAAGATTCCTTTTCTGCACTTGGTATTCAAGAGACTGAAACATCACAGATAAATTTTTTTGGAATAAGAATATTGTCTTATTACAATTTTAAATTCTCAGGTTGTTGGAGGTTTTTTGTTTGTTTGTTTGTTTTTGTTTTTTTTTTGTTTTGTTTTGGTTCAGGTTTTTTTTTGGTGTGTTTTGTTTGGTTTTGATTTTGGTTTTGGGGGTTTTTTGGGGGTGGGGAGGAGGAGGGGAAGGATAATAATTATAGATATGAGAAATGGGTTTTTCAATTTTCAAGAGACTTTAAGTGAACTTACTACTCAGTATCTCCTGGGTCAGAAGGGAAACTTCTACATTCCCTTTGGGATGCCTGTATGGCTTGGTACTTGTATCATATTTCTACTTAGGGCTTTTTAAATCATGGTTTGCTACAAAGGGCTGACAGAAAAAAAACATTTCTACTTAATAGTATATCTTTTTTTTGAAAGAACCAGAAACATTGCTCTAACCATCTGATGCCCACTCAAGTACATTTGTATATGCTGCCTTATTAGGTTTATGCATTCCTTCTGCACCTGGGATGGGGAAATTTTAGATGTTCAGACAGACTGGGGAATGAGAGGTTGGAAATCAGTGCTGCAGAAAGGGCCCTGGGGATCCTGGTCAATGGCAAGTTGAAGATGAGTCAGCAGTGCCCTGGCAGCCATGAGGGACAACCCCATCCTGTGGAACATCAGGCACAGCATGGCCAGGCAGGCAAGGGAGAGGATTGTCCTGCTCTGCTGTGGGCTGGGGCAGCCTCACCTCGACTACTATCAGAAAGCGTTCAAAGGAGGTTACAAAAATGGTGAAGGTCTTGAGGGGAAGCCGTAGGAGGAGTGGCTGAGGTCACTTGGTCTGTTCAGCCTGGAGAAGAGGAGACTGAGAGGAGATCTCATTGCAGTTACAACTTCCTTGAGGGGAAGAGAAGAGGCAAGCACTGATCTCTTCTCTGTGGTGACCAGTGACAGGACCTGGGGGAATGTCCTGAAATTGTGTCAGGGGAGGTGTAGACTGGATATTAATATTCTTCACCCAGAGGGTGTTTGGGGAATTCTCAAAGCACCAAACCTGACAGAGTTCAAGAAGTGTTTGGATAATGCTCTCAGGTACATGGTGTGACACTTGGGATGTTCCTGTGCAGGGCCAGGAGTTGGACTTAGATGGTCGTAGTGGGTCCATTCCAACTCTGCATATTCTGTGATTCTGTGATTTTATTAACCACTGTAATAATTAGCAATATCCTTATTGAAGTTAGGGAAGTATACTTGAGGGATGCATAAAAACTATCACTTTCTGCAGTTGATTCACCAAGAGCAAAGTAATACATAATAGATGAGACAGTATAGTCCAAGGTAAAAGTTAATAGCTCTATAAGTAAGAAAGTGGTCACAGCTAAGAGCCATTACAGAATTTTCACCTAAGAGTGCTTTTATTTTGAACAAGTATATAAAAAGAAGTGAACTCTGGGTGTCACTGGTTTAGGGTTCATACACAGAGGCTTCTCAGTGGGATCTGGTTTTCTGACGGTACCTGGTATATATACCCAAAAGTCAAAACTGGAAAGAAACAAATGGAACAAGAAAACAATATGATTTAATTCCTAAACAGTGAACTAAACTGGAGCTACTGAATATCACTAGCCACTTGTGATACAGAAGAGTTTTTTGGTTTGGGTTGTTTTTTTTTTTCCCCACAAAATGTTGTCAATATTTAAAGAAATACTACCGTATACTGGACATATATCAGCTTTTACCTGGAACCTACATTGAAATTTTACATGATCCTTATGATTAATGATTTAAATAAACTTTTAATTAGTAAATTATCAGTTTTCTTTAAGTATGAAAACTATTCCTTGTTCTTGGAAAGAATCATGTCACTATATTTTCATGCAATATAGATAGAAAATTGAGAAACTATTTATTTCAAATAAAATGTAAAACAAGATTTGCTAGTGGTCTTTTAGACATGTACAGGAAAGGTTTTCTAAGAAGGGAGTATGGACCAGAAATTCTGAATTCATCACTGATATTCTCTGACACAGTCAAGCTTGGAATAATGTTTAGTATCACAACAAACCCTTGTGATATAGGTGTGTGACAGGCACAAGTGATTTTTTGCTAACATTTATCTGAGCTATCTGTATTTGTGGACATATTGCTCTGTTTTATTGAATGCATGGACTTTCTGTCAATGTGCCATAGTTTCTAGATGAATTACCTCAATTCATTGTTGGGAGACTAATTAGGAGCACTGATGTGGCATTAAATATCAAATAATGCTATTGTAAGCAGTTTCACCAATTTCATACACAAACTCCTTTATTTTTAGGCTGCAACCTTTGGTTTTTTTAGTTGGAAATTTTTTTGTTTTGGTTTGGGGTTTTATGGTTTTGGCAGCTTTTTTGTATAACTCCTACTGCTTGTAGGAAGGAAGGGAAAGAAAATGAAAAACCATTCCTGGTTCATATTACTTAAAACTGTCTAGACCACTACCTAGCCCACTTAAGTTTTTTCAGTCAGAAGAGTCCTCCCCTATTCAGGTGTTCATTATACTACTTCCAAAGCCATCCTTTCCCATAAGAAATCCTGTAACCAGAAAGACAACAGCTATAAAAGAATATAAAAATTCCAGAAATTAAGTTGTTCACTGAAAATAGGGAGTTTATGAAATAATGGGACTAATAATCTAATTAGTCACTTCTCATACAGAGACTGTCCTATACTTTACATCACTCTGGTAGCTCTTCTCTGAAATATTTCTTTTGCTGGGGAAAGAGATAAGAAAATGAGAAGCGTGCATTACATTTGAGATACAGATGCACTGTGGTTTTATAGAGCTACTGGTGGAGTTTTTTTTTCCTTCCCGATGATTTCTAATATTCAGTTTGTTCATTGGATTGTTTCCAAGCACCTAGCTGATGGAGTTTTATCTTAGAGATCAGAGACCCTCAGAGTCCTTTTCATGAGTGATAACTGTCAACACAGTTAAAACTACTCAGATCAGTTGCTGCTCATGTGCCCCATTCTATCTTTATTTGTACTGAATTTAAGTCATGCTTGGAAGATCTTTCTGCTGGACTTCATTATGGTCAGTCTTTCCCTTTTTCTTCTCAGCTTCATATAATTAATAAAATTTGTCACCAATTTGCCATTCATTTTGCTTCCCACAAATAGTTTAAAATGCTAAGTGGTATTGCTTTTCTCCACATGCAAGTTTTGGGGATTTTTTGGAGATTGTTTTTTGTTTGTTTACTGTGTTGCTATAACTTCACACTTTGGTCCTCAGATACCAAAGTAGTTTTATATATCTATCTACCAAAGTTATTTGGTTAGGTATTTCTTCCTGGATTACTGCAGCAGGTATTTGTGAGAATTACTGTTCATTTGCTTCATAGTCTCTCCCACAGTGCCCCAGTTTGAGACTTCAGCTTTGACGCATTCCTCATAAAATAACTATTCAAGGTCTCCTGCAGTAAAGAGAGTAAAATGCATTCTTTTAGCTTTCCTGCAACAGTCTTGTTTTGTTTTCTTTAGATGTTTTATGTCTCAGAAGTGTCTTCTGTTACAGCAGCCTCTGGTAGGCTTCCAGATCCTTGTGTTTCTAAAGAAGAATTTTTTTATTGCTAGTTTTTCCTCATACTTACTTTAATGGGTTATTTTGTTTTACAATTAACATGTAAGATTTCTCAATCCTTTCTCTCATTTGGAAAGAGATTTTTTTAAGGGCTATGCCTTTATTCATCCTCACTACTGTATGATTTGATCATTCCAACCTCCTTTAGCACTTCACGTCTTTTGTCTGGGTATTTTGCATTTGCTTTATGCATTACTTAAGTTTAGATTTAAGATTTTATATTAAGATCAATACTTTTAGATTGATGACTAGATAAATTATGAGGCACATATTTTTTATGCTTAGAGCCTTTTGATGTAGGGTTCAAGCTCAATGTAAAATTCAACCTGTATTCCAGGGAGAAAGTGAAATCTCCCATCATAACTGCAAGTTTCCTGTCTTAGAATCTGAACACACTCAACACATCATCAGCAGGTTTGTTATTTCAGCCAGCGGGATAATGAGGATGTTCTCATATTTTTAATGTTACCTCTGAAACACCCATACAGATGCTAGATGGTCTTTTATTCATTGAAAGTTATGTTGCCATGATTTCACCCAAGGTATTCAGATAGAAAGTATTCATATGTCTAGAGTGTGCAAACATTGCTTCTGTAATATTTTCAAATTCAAAACTATACTTCTTTAGGCCACTATTGGCTTTGAAAATTAGTATCTATAATTAATAGTAAGTAGTAACATATATATAGTAATAAACACTTATTAAAAAACTTACTAAAAAAGCAAACATTGAGCAGGCATTTCAGAATGGATTATATTTATATTAGTTATAAACATTTCTATTTGTTTGCAAATGTACACAGAAACCCTTTCCTAAAAAGGCTTTCTTAATGTAAAGGAGGGTGTTTGTTGGATAGCACATCTTTTATCAGTATCACAAGAATGTCTCAAGTGGGACCTTTGAATATTATGAAAAGATCTCTTCAGTAGAACTGTAATTATTAGTATGTCTTTCATAAGAAACTTTGAAAAGCTCTCTTTTTTATACTGATAGTTTAAATATCAATTATTGTTATTCACAGGAAGACAATAAAACAAACACATTTGGCTACAGTTAAGGCTGTGCATATCTGATAAAAAAACAGATAAGGACATGCAATGATCTCATGCCACACAAATTAATTTTGCACAAAGCATGACCTAAATCCAAAGTGTAAGTTTATGAATACAAACTATTAACTCAGATGACTGAAATTTTTGTTTGTTTGTAATCTGATGAAAAATTTAAAAATATTAGAAGAGGTAAAATGAAGACCTGTTACAAGTGTTCAAATGCAGGACAGCTACACTACTCTTCTTCAGTAACAGACTTAGGACGAGCTCTTCTGGTGAGTTTATTCCCCAACCCGTTTAATAATAACTTTGCAGGGAGACATTTCTGTAACGGTTCTATCTCCTGTCTTGAATAGATCCATACAGGCAACCTGTCTTTTAGAAAACCTCAAAAAAATTCTGGAGAGAACAGACTTTTTAGAAAATGGACCCAAGGTCAATGGAATACAAATATGACTTTAAAATTATTCTGCCCTAATCTCAGATGTAAAGATTTATCACTGCTCAGGTTCTTGACTGCAAACCATTGCTCATCATCTGAATGCAGACCTCACCTCTGCACTTTCTTTCCAAACAAAGATGCTTGTGTTCTTCTTATTGTTATTTAAAGTATGTTTAAATTGCAGATGATAAACTTGAGGGAATACTTATTTAAATGAGAATTAACTGCTTGCCAAGAACCAACCAGAGCTAATCCAGCTAGGCAGAAAAAAAAATTAAAAAAACCCACTCTGAAATAATGCTTTCATGTTTTTACAGGTTGGAGTTTTCCACTACAATAAGTAAAAAAAAAAACCTAGCATATTTTAGAAACTACACCTTTACAAAGGCATTTCATCTCAGTATTCTTCACTGTAATTTTATTTTCACAGACTGTGTGGTTAGAAATGACAGAGAACTTTCAGATTTAAACCTTAGTTTTCCAGCATTACTTCTTATGGTCTCACACATTTTTATTGCCATTAAAAACATGCATGTGTTCTAGAACAAAAAAAAAATTACAATTTGGGCATTAGATATAAATTTTCTATGAGACTTGAAAGATAACATTTAGCCAATGTAACTTTGAAGGCAAAGAAGCAATTGCTGAGAAGGCATCACATTCAAAACCAACAAATGTGAGTAATTATCTTTACAGCTGTACAGAATATGGTATACAAATCACCCTTGGCTACCTCCACTGAGTCTAGGAATATTGCAGTCTCATATTCACCTTCTTTTCAGACATTTTGAGAGTAATTAATAAACTACTAGACCTGAAATTCCTATTCTGTTATAGCATCTTCACCTTAGAAAAGTGGGCCAGAAAAGCATGTTCTGCATGGTTTTATTTGACACATCAGTCTAGATCAAAAAAGATCTAATTTTGATGTTCAATTTACTTCACCTTTTTAATCTTTTGTAGCTTGTTATAAAGTAAATACAATTATTTAGACTGTAGTTTGAAACATTCAACAGAAGTGTTCCTGTCAGTGTTTAAACAAGCCATGTCCAAATAACATGTCATTGTACAAATACATCCTAGATGAGTTGATAAACTATATTTAAGAGCAAATTGATGTAGCAAAATCTTTTAAAAGACAAGGCACATGGGTGTTGAAAGTTACACAGACTTTTACACTCTCATGTTACAATGAACATGAATGAGCACCTCTCTCAAAATAAGGTCAAGAAGATACTTGAGAAGTAACTGACATCCTAATTCATGCTGGAGTTTATCAGCATACCTTCAGCTTCATTACCTATTGATTTACAATTAGATCGTAAATATCCTTAAAAAACTAAGTTACTAAGATCACAATTAATATAAAAGAATGCAGAATTATCTTTGTTTCCTTGTTGCTACATCTGATGGATGTCATTGATGCAACAACTCTTTTTTATGTTTTTGTTTATTTTTCTGTTAATTTTTCTGTTTTCANTTTGACATATTAGATTTAATGTAGCTGTTTTGACATAAAAGAGACAGTTTCTTTTTGGTGCAATTTCGTGTTGACTTAAATGAAGTTAAACAAGGTAAACACTTTATCCCATGTCTTTAGACTAGGACTGAACTTCAATATGTTCATGCTTTTCTGCTTCTTTGGTTGGTCTGTCAAGTGGTAATGCCCCGTCAGTGTTATGCTTCAGGAAACCTCAGATATAGCTGGACACACTGAAAGAAAATCAGACTGATCAGCCTGATGAAAGCTCTCTCTTCTCTTGAATCTGATTTTCTCACAAATAACCTTTGAATATTTAGAGATTCCACTTAAAAAACCCCAAACCCAAAAATGTAAAGGTCCACAGCATTTTATCATTTGTAGAATTCAAGTAGTGTGCCTTCAACTTCTAAATGTGAAACCAAATAACATTTCTCAAATGAAGGTAGGCAGCAGTGAAGTTGTCTGTGTGAACAGAACTCAGGACAAGACAAATACATATGCATGCCATTTTATTTGGGAAATCTTTGGGTTTGGAAAGAATATTGAGTTATCTTTTTGTAAAATTACAGGAGAAAAGGAGATGGCTAATGTGATATAGGGCCATGTAATGTTGTGCTATACTGACATCAGGTTTATTATTCACGTTCTTGTTACTACATTTTCCCTTGATATAGAGGAAAATTATTTTATATAAATACATTATTTGTGAAACTAGGAACCTAAAAGGTAGAAAGTGAGATGCATTTTATTTGAGAAGTTGCATTTTTTGCTGATGACTCTTGTCTATCTTCTTACAGAGGCATGAAAATGGCTAACAAATAATGTGCAAAATATTTAGACTATGTCATCTACACTTTCCTTTTAATTTTCTCTACTATAAAATAAAACTCCTTTTTATCAAAACAAATTTTGGAACTATTTTCATGTGCTAAAAATGCTGAAACATCTGATATATTTTATTTTATATAACCTTCTAAAATCAAATAAAAGTGTTTTAATTGTTAAACTCCAACTTTGTTTCTTCCTTGGCACTTATTCTAAAATGTATATAATGTCCCATTACTGTCATTAAGTCAGAGATGGAAGATTCTCTTGATACGGTTGGGGAAGATTAGATTCACTGTCTCGTAGTGGAACTAACTCATTGCAATAACATATGCGACATATTACTTTGAAAAGATAATTTTGAATGACAAGTCTGTTATGCCATATTTATGTTTTCAAGAATAAAATGATGAATTAAAAGAATTACTATCATGTAAATCCAATGTAACACCTGGGATTACTTTCCTAATCTAACTTTCAGTACAAACATTTCAAGACATGTGACCACTACTGAAATTTTGCTAATTACTGATTGCTACTTTCATTCTCCCCTTTCCTGTATTCACACCCATTTCCAACTGTTCCATACTTCCATATCTCCTACATCAACATTAATCTGAAACAGTTTTTGCATTACAGGTACAAATGTAAGAACTAAGTAAAGTGCCATCCCCCAAACTAGGGAAGAAAAAAGCAGTCAAAAAACCAATGCAGATCTCAATACCTGAACAGTCATTCTTATTTACTCTTCAGAGGTCATCTGAAGTGCATTAAGTTGTATAGGTTTGGTATTTCAGAGATCCAAAGGGTTCACAGATAAATTGTCAGTCTTGTGCATCATATTTCTCTGCTATTCAGTCTTAATAGCATGACTCACTCAGCCCCAAATCCACAGTGACCTTCATTTTATCACTGCTTATTTACTTCCCTCTCTAAAGTAAAAAGCACAGCAAACTTATGACTTGCTTCCTGCGCAACTGATTTTTAGAAATTTCCTTTTAAGAAGGAGCAGACCATCTGGAGACAGAGATGTGAAGGTTCAAAATGAAGAATGTTATGGACTGAAACACGTAGTCTGCTTCACTTATTTCCTAAAATTCTTTATTTGCTATTTTTCCCAAATGTTGAGACACAATTTATGTAACACAGAAACATGCAGAAAATGCAAGAGAAATGTAAATTATGTCAACTATGACGACTGAGAAGGGTAAAAGCTTGCAGTACTACAGCACAAGTTTTTCTAGATTTCTGCAGGAAAATCTTCATTCCTCTGAGCTGGTGCAGTAGGTGCCTGACACATCATCAGGTCATAGTGCGTTCGCTTACCCTGCCCCTTTCTGCACTCAATTTACATCAAAGACACACAAAAGACAAGAAGTCTCATATAACTGAAAGCTCAGTCTGTGCATTCAAGTTACTTGTCTGAGACAAGGATACTTAATCTTCCTTACTCAAATTTCCATGGATTCTGCATTGCAAACTTTTCCACACAGACACATACACATATTTGCACCTGCAGGTGACTAGTATCTCTGAACTAACACTTCCAGATACCACTGATCATTCAGAAGTTTTCCAGAAACTGTCTGCAAATAATTAATAATTTTGGTAAAATAAGTCACTGTGGTTTTAAACACTTTAAAGATATCTTTTTAAATACAAAACTATTTGTTTGGGTTCTTTCATCAGCGAAACATACCTTGAGACACTGAAGACTTATCCCACATGCAACAGCAGGGAATCAGCTCAATAATCTGAGAACCACAGACAATACCTACAAAAGGATCATTTTCCATTTCTACAATAAGCTAATCTTTCCAGGGCCTGTGCCTCACCATGTTCCTAGAAAATCCTTGTGAGTATGGTTAATAGGGATTAATTCTATACAGGATTCTCCAAATGACATTTACTTAGAAGGAATAATGACTGAGGAATGGGGGTATGTTTGATATTAAAATATAACGATAAGTTGTTGTCCTAACACTGTTTTTATGATGATAGGAGTGAATTAATCCATCCTCTTGACAGTCATTTCACAGTAAGAATGAGAAAGCTTACCATTTTCATTGCAGGCCTACCCTATTCTTGTCCTCATTGTGCATTTCCATGACAATGACTGTGAGCATTATAACATCATTGTACATAATGACTCTGCTTTCTGTGATGTTACTCCCAAATTGGGTGTGAAATATGTGAAAGGACAGATCTAAAATGGCAAAACTCTCACCAGTGAAGCAGAGCAGTCTACAGAATTAATAATTGACAGAATTGACAGCATGCTGCAGCCCAACAGAAGGCTGGATTTAAAGGGCACTGACTTCCTTTATAACTGAGGGGCTTTGTGTGAAAATTACTTGTCAAATTAAAGTCATGTAAAATGAGACCTTGATTAGGTGTGTACAATTTAATGCAACATTAGTAAAAAAATCTATTTTTCTAAAATGTCTGGTTTTTGTGTTAAATGAGTACTACTGAAATTTTGCTAATTACTAATGTTATGACAGTCTCAGCCAGGTTTTCCCTCTCTTTTTTTTTTTTTTTGTTGAAATTGAAAGTATATGCCTGAGCTAATATAATTGATCTTTTCTTCAAATCAGGTCATCAGAATAATCACACCAAATGGAAAATAGAGTACAGTTGCCTTTAAGTTCTGCAAAGCCTTTGCATATAAAGCAAAATATAAGCTTATACTATATTTTATACTTATACTATATAAGCTTATACTATAAGCTTAGTATAAGCTTAGTAATGTTGTGAAGTATGCACAGTAGAAAATTATGAGCACCAGAAGGAATTATTGGAGGAAAATGGGAGAAAAATTGGTAAGTACACAATGAGAAATGTCCTCAAACAAGACATGCAGTCACATTTTGAACACAAAGGATTGAAAGAAACTCTATTCATTGATCTCTGTAAATGTGGCATTATTAGAGTGGTCAGAGGATGAAAGGAAATATATAATAGTATCATAAGAACATAAAATTGAAAGGGACCATGCTTTAGCTCATGAATCCAGGCTTCTGTTCTGGCATGCAACTGTGTCTATAAACACTTGCATAAAGACAAATATGCCGTACTTTGAAACCCCTTTATCTTTTGTTTTCTCTCTTCCTGTTAGTTACCTCTTTCAGAATCTAACTTATTCTTGTTTTCATTCTAAATTAACTAAATGTTAATTCTAAATTAACTCATCACCACCAAAACAATTTTCAAGTAAAATTACAATCAACTGAAATAGCTTTTCTTTTTCCTTCTGGTTTCTTCTGAGGTGTATTTATAGAATATTATGTGTCCTCCTCTATTATTTGTAGAAATAAATAGGCAAACATATTTTATTCTCCATTACTATCCCAGCCATAATATTCAATTCTTCCTGTACAGCTTCACATATAAATCCATTTTTCTTGGCCAAAAGAAACCAGAATAGCAAATAGGTTAACATTATTTTCCACAACAGCTTCAGTGCCCTTTTTCTCTGTTTTTTTATATATCAGCTTTTGCAGCTTCATATCATATCCACCTTCTTTAAGGAATGACATTAGATGTTGCAACCCAATCTTTCTCATCCTCTGTCAATTACAATACATCACTAGTGTACAACAGAAATTCATTACATTTTTCTGTATTCCCAAGGTTTACTCTTTATTTCTATAGTCAAACAATATTCATAAGATTTAGCTCTTCCGGACAACGTTTTGATTCTCTTGCATAGCTTTCCAACACCAATATTTTTTCAAAATTTTTCCTATTTGAAAATAATTTATGAAAATATTAATCTGTGTAAAGCAGTCTGAAGGCTTATCTCCTCATGCCCTTACCCATTTTAAAAGCTTTTCTTTCAGTGCAAATCATTACCTCCATTTAGAAAGGTCCTTTCTCTGTTTACATTTCCTTCTCATATCTCAATAATTTTTGGCATTCAGAAATACTTAGTATTTTACTAAGTTTGGCATCACAGAATTTTTTTTCAGCTTTTGTGTTACCAGTCTCTTAAGTACAGTTGTTCCACTTCCTATTTTTAGTTCAGAAGACACTGTTCAAATTTGGAAGCCCTCAATACAAGACATCTGTGATTTCAGAGGCTACTGGTTTCCTTGCATATCTTTCTACAATATAATTTTCAGAATTCCCAGTTTCACGGGAAACTAAAATTAATTAATTCTATTTCCACGCCCTCTTTGCCATTAACCATCTGACTTTACCCTCTCTTTCTCTGATTTCATTAAGGAAATTAAGACTTGTGTAGATTATGTAATCAAAAAAAAAAAAAAATCTATCATAATGCAGCAAGACAGTCTTCAAAACTTCCAGCCTTCAAAACTAGGAGAGCAAAACTTCCTCTGTCATATATCATGGGTCAAAGCTATATAGAGGGCTGTGGGTTATTTAATGCAAGTTAAAACCCAAGCTCTACAGAAACCATTACACATGATAAATCAGACTTCAGCTGGCCAGGCTTCAGTTCAATTACATTAGTCTGAACTTTATGTCTGGAGCTCACTCTATATATCAGAACATCAATGCAGGGCTTGTTCTCACAGACTTCAGAGGAACTCTAACAAGTAACACATCTTGTGTCTCCTCATATGGAAAAAGCCACAGAGGATTTCCTTTTGGAGGAGACCTTTTCCACCCTACATTCAGAATGGAATGAATACTCTATGGAGCTTAAACTGCATTTGTAATATTCCCTGAAGCAGAACTGAATATAATTCTGAAATAGCCTGGAAAAGCCACTAGCAGTGACCCCAAGCATTTAGGATCCTGGAAATTGATGTAACAGGATCAACTGCACTCACTCAGTGTTTAGCTGAGCTCAGAAGAAAAACTGTTTTATCATATTTTAGTATCTTCACTGAATATACTTTTATTTATCCTTTTGATAATAAACACTGTATTCACAGGCAATGCTCATTGTAAATTGACGTAGCAATCCAAGAGATGTCTTCCTTTAAAAGAGGAGGTGCCATCTAAGGATATAAATGGTCTGACTCTTATCAGTGCCACATTTCAGGGAATGGAAAAAAACAAAACAAAGCCAGAAGAAAACAACCACCTTACCTTTCCTACATACTGAGGATCTGGTCCCATGTGTTCTTCTAAAACAAAGAACTGATTCCACACCCATCCACGCTTTGGACGATGATGCACTTCTGTTTCGCCTTCTATGTGCTTGGTTTGATTTCTGGTCACCTTGACGGAGCCATGGTGAGCAGCTCCATAACACCTCTGCACAAAACAGAGACAAACTAGGACTGGGCAGATACAAGACGTACTTGTAATTCTCATTGTAGGATAAGATTCCTCTTCAAAGTTTTCTTTCTCTTGTCCTTTTCAGCTGTAACCCTTCAATAAGTTTCCAAGAGAGAAGGCGAAGTCTGCTTCAGAAATACAGTCCAAATTGGGTTTTTCTGCTTGTTCATGGTTTAGCTGCCCATTTGGGAAACCTCAAATTATATTTACATTATGAAAAGCTGACTGGAAAAACTGGTGTTTCTTCTGAGGTCTTCACAATAGAGTTCCACAGCTGACCATTTTCTATCTAATATGAAAAAGAAAGAAAGACATTTATTCATTGCTAAAACCAGCAGTTTTCAGATTTATGACCTTAGATTACACTCAAAGTTGTACTAAGCAGTCAGTCAAAGACTGTCATTGGAGCTAAAATGTCTTTTCAATCCTTCCTGTAAAACCATTTCCTGATTGTTTATGTTAAAATACAGTAAGACTTAGCATGGCTCCCACAATCTGTGAAAACACCCACATAATTAAAACCTAGATGATCCAGAACAGTTCCTTTGGCTTTTGCCTACAAATCATTGACCTGGTCTAGCAATAGAACAAAATCAGTGCTACAATATCATTAAATAGTGATTGCTAAATAATTTCACATGACTTTTTGATGTTCTCTATACCATGCAGATTTCCAGCTTGATAAAAAATACTCCATCTATAACGGGTCTAGAATGAATGCCAGAAAAACGGACTTCGAAAATTCTGAGTCAATACTAGAGCATACCGACAGGAAGCTTCAGTCAAAATATGCATTTTTACACCTTCTCTATATAAATTCCAACCAATATCGTCTAGGACATCATAAAATTATGTCACAATAACAGGAAGTTCATGTTGTTTTGGTATCTGTATTTTCAGTATATTGACAATATTTTCTCAACCTCAAAAATGAAAATGTAACCTTTTATACTACAATAGTAAATGTGAATATATGTGGAAGTTGAAGCAACGCTTAAAGTCAAGTACCTTGAAAGCAAAATATTTCTTCAAACTTAGAGAAACAGTTACATTAAGGTAACCATTTTTTTAGTTATCTGATGACATCAAAGATTATCTCCATATCAGTCAGTCCATCAGTCTGAAAACATGGAACTGAAATTACAAAAATCGGAATCTTCCAATATTGGTTTTCTTTGAATATCATAAAGCTACATAAACAGAAACAAAATTAAACAAATTTTGTTTCTAGGTTTCATAGGAACCCAACAGAATACATTCAAAATCCCTAAAGAAGAACCAAAAAAGAATTTAGAAATCAGACAGAAAAAATACTGCAGTGGAAGAAAATTTGTAAGGTGTTATTTGGCTGCATTTTTTTTAACTTATATTCCTTTCAAGTCCATAAAAGTAACAGAAGCCCAAACCTCTTAGCTAGGAACAATTCCTCATCAGAACAATGGAAGAATACTTCAAGACTACTGCACATTAGAAATAGACAGAAAGGACATATTTTCCATTGCTAGAACTCAGTTCAGGACAGGGGGTTTTGCTGAAGTAAAGAAAGAACTTCAGTCTCTTTTGGTTGTGCAGGAGCTCGAAAAGAAACTCTGTATGGCATTTTCAACTGAAGAAATAATTTTTTAGACATTCAGCATTATCCTAGTTCTTGTTTCCATAGCACTGTAGTCTCCCCTCAATCCCTATGAAGTCCAAGACACCATTCCCTTAAAATCCTGGCATTCCATCTCAGAAAAGATTTATACAACATGAAGAATTATTATCTCTTATAAGTTCAAATATGATTTAATAGGAATTTTTTTTTACAGTTAAATGTCTAAGTTAGATCAGGGACACAATCCAGCCTTTCTGTATCTCACATTTGTTTCTGAGTATATTATTCTTCTTTCATAGTTTTCTTGCCTTTCTGCATTCTTTGCTGATTCATGTTAGAAATAATCTTTACCTTGAGGCATGCAGTTTCCTTGTATAGATTTATATATATACAGATGCTCTATTTAAATAGATTAGTCATCATTATACTTTAGATGTACATGAAAATTAAGAAAAACAAAATATTAATGCTTTAGTTTTATCCATTCAAGTATCATTTTTCTTCCCTTTGTTTCTGTCTTGAGAAATGCCTGGGAGCCGTTCATAAGACCACAAGCAGCAGGTTATAACTTAAAAATGGGATGTAAAGTGCATTGAGATTTCTCAGAATAGCACATTTAAAATGTATTTTAGATTATTATTACTAAACTTTCTTTCACAAAAACTATGGGGATAGTTGTGGTGGAAAATTCTTGCCTCATAAAAATGTGGATATGAGCGCAGAAGCTCCCAACAAATCAAGATTTACTAAGCAGAACTTTGTTTCTCTTCCCTCTCAGAAGTCATCCATAGAAAAACAAAACAAAACAAAACAACCAAGGTGCAGCCTGCAAACTATAAAGCCACCGTCACATATGAGCCAGAACAAATATTAATAATATATTATATGTATAGATATAGATGGTACAGATATAGATATGTGTGCATATGTCTATAATATAAATTATAAATAATACAAGTTTGTATTATAATGTTAAATTCAAATATATTGGAACAAATAAGATAAAAATGCACAGAAAAATATGAAGGGCTTATAATCTTAAAAAAGATCAGTTCATCTTAGCATTAACACTGATTAAGAGGCAATGCATTTTTATTTAGTAAAAATTTTATTAATTTCAACTAAAAGATTCAATTTTAAGCACCTGAACCAAAAATTAAAGTTTTAAAATCCTTTATCTGAACAAATTTACTTAGTAGTAATAATACTAATAATATCAATAATAATAATATTAACAATTACATCACCAGGAAAAAAGTTGTGATATCTACTTCCTATTATAATCACACTTAGAAGTTCATGCCTTCAACAATTCCTGAATTGTACTTGAAGCCTAAAGAATCATTTCCACAAAGACAAATTCAGCAATGAAAAGAAGGGGGGGTTTAAGTGATGATTCTTTGAAATGTTACACCTCTGATAAACATCTTTAAAGCCAAAACCTAATTAATGCTCAGTACAAAGGTCCTTATTCAGCAGTCTCCTTCTAAAGGTGTAGAATAAGCATTTCATAAAAACCTGACACCCACCCCAAAAGAAACCCCAAATCTACCTTGAAGACAGCACAGTGTGTCTGAAAGTTCAGGTGGAAACAGCTCTTGCAGTTAACACAAAGGAGACAATAAAACAAAGACTAGACAAGAAAACTATGAACAGAGGAAAAAAAAAAGAAATGAAATCTCTGAAATCCCTTGAATCAAAGCTAACATACTGAGATGCTGTCTGCTCATTGCTCTTGTCTGCAGCTTCAGAGTAAGTGTCTTGATTTATGGCTTTTGTTACAAAGATGCATGCAACTGCAGAGTAGACTTGTCTTATAGCCATCTCCTGGGAGCCCTCATGAAAATGAGTTGTGTAGCTCAAGAGACTGTCAGAGTTAAAATTAAAATAAATAATTAAATGAGATGAGATGGGGAGTTCCACCAGCATTGCTGGAGATCATTACAGCACGGTAGTTACTGCTTAGTGCACGACCCTATAATGAATTCCCAGGAAACTAATAGGGGCATAGTGATGCAAAATGTGTATGTTTCAGCACCACAGGGAGATGTAGCCTTTGGAATGGGTACTTGCCCTGAATCTCAGTGTCCCCTATCTTCCGTCAAATTGTCCCACATTTAAATTCTTCTGAATGATCGAGTTTTGCAAATGCACATTTAGCACGATTCAACTTATCTTTTATACACCCCTTTTAAGTTCCATGGTGACAGAGTGACAATTAGCTATGGAGCTTGTCATAAATTACATTGCTCATATGCTTTCTGACTTGTCTCTCTGCCCTCTGCCCTGTAAATCTACTCCTATCAGAAAAAAAAAAAAAATCAAAATCTAACAGTTTCAAATCACTGTCATTACTTATGCATAAATAATCACCCAGAAAAATCTTACATCCCTCATTGCCTGTGTTTATTGTTTATTCCCAATATTATATCCTTCAGCACTGCAGAAACAATGGTGAATTGACCCAGCGACCAAAGGCAGAATAATGCACTATTGTCAAAAAGGAAAATTGAATGTGATTTTTTGTTATATTCCTTGAATAAGAGTTTGATAGATTGCCAAGAGGATATTGAATATTCCTGAAGACCTCAGGTAAATGGCAGGAAAAAAAAGTGACATTTCTAGCCAGATGAAGGAAAGTTGTTCATCTGTAGTTGATCTCCATTGTCTATTCCCAAGGCTGGTAGAGCTGAGCTATGGGAAGTCACACAATAAACTGAAGCACCAAGTTCTTCTCAGCCAGGTAATAGAGACACATTATAGAATTGTCTGTCTTCTGCACGTGCTAGTCAATTTGACAGTAGTGACAAAACTGTTTTGGAATGCATTTAAAACTGTATTACATGTTGTTGTCTTGCCTCTTTGTTGTTTTTAGTTGCAACTTTGTGCATGAGACTGAAAACTAAGAAAACTCTAATCAAGAAAATGCTCTTGACATAATTAAATAGTGATTCCAATAACCAAAAATGTTCTAACTATAGTTCTATACTGACAGACATTCTAGAAATGGGAAACTGGACTCCTTTTTTACTTTAATAGCATAAGGAAATTCCTATTAATTGGCAAGATAATTGCATGAGATATTAAGCTCCTAAATTATTGCTAAATTTATTTGTAGGTATATTACTATTCTGAAACATAGCCTTCTTCACTCTGGAAATTGATCAGTTTCCTAAAGAAATAGAAAGAGAAGAGCATTGAATGACCCCTTCCCACCTCTAAGCCAGCAATTCTAGCTGATGGCTGTACAGTGTCAAGGGGTGTTATTTCTTGTATCACTCTCACATTTACACACAGCATTTGATAAAGAGCATATCTAGTCACAAAAACCCAAAAAGTGTCTATAGTAATCTAGTACCAACTATTACTTTACCTATGAAATTATTCTACATAAACTCCCCTTTACAATATAAATTGAAACAACAGCTACAAGGAAAAAAAAAATAAAGGCACTTCCATGAAAAAGAAAGACTGTTCTTTCATATATGGCAACAAATTCTGTTGTGGGAGGAAAAGGGTGGGGAGGGGAATAAAAAAAAAAACAACAATCAGACATTATAAATAAAAAACCAAATAGCATGAGAAAAAACACAAAAACATATAAAAGAGACACAGAAATCAATGGAAAACAAAACAAGACAGAAGCAGATTGGAAAGTTCAAGTGGAAACAGCTGAAGCTGTTAGAGAAGATGCAAAAAATCCAGCAGTACAATGTTTATGAAATTTAAGAAATGTATTTAATACAGTTCAAAAGAAAGACAGTTGGATAAAGAAAATATGAATTGGGAACAAAAATCATGGAATAAAATTCCACAAGGAACATAGATTTCTGGGAACTGGTATGCCGAAAATGGTAAGGCAAGTACAAAGATGGTATATTTTCCCCCTATAATTTTACATTCCATACCCAAAAAGCTCTTCTAACTTCCACATTTTCACATATAATTCACAGATCAAGCCAACTGCTAACACATTTGATATCAAAAAATTAAAAAAATATATACCATATAAAGAAATAAAACAGTATAAGGACAACTGTAGAGGCTTAATGATTACAGGTTGTTATGCAGTATGTGCAAAAAGCTGGAATATTCTTAGATTCAATTTACAATAAGAGAAACACATTATACAAAATTAATTATTTAGATGAGTACATCACTCTTGCTGACATTGCCCAAATGAAAATCAAGAAAAGAAAAAGAAATGCCCTCCTTTTTTGTTTTTTCTTCCCCCTTTATCTCCTATCTATCTACAAGGAAAGGAACAGTTATACCAAAAGCTCAGGAAGAAACAAAAAACAGCAGCCATATTCCAGAATACTATTAAAGAAAGGGAAATTGCATATTTTTGGGCATTTTAAAACAGTGAAAACAAAACAACAGAGAAATCCTTCACACGGGTAAGCAAGCTTGCTGGTCCCCTGAAAAGGAACTTACATAACAGAAAGACAATTTGGCATTACAGATGTGGGTTTTACATGCCCCAATGTTGTAATTAGATACCAAAGAAGAGTCACTGCAAAGGTAAAAACAAGTTTCTCTCCCCATGGGATTTTTCAAAGGTGACAGTCGCGTTTAGCTGCAGAATTAGCATTAAGTAGTTTTAAATTATTTCAGAGAGCAAAGTGTGATGGATTTTTCAACACCATCCCGACTGACATACGTACATCAAATAACCCATACTTATGAGACTCCATTCCTCTTACCAGCTTGGAGCTCCACAGAGACAATGTCAGAAGCCTCCACTAATTCTACAGGTTGTAACACCTAGGATTTCTTCCAAAAATGTTCACAACCAAGGCTATTTTTTAAAGTGTAAAATTTTCTCTTTTTCTCTTTCCATTTTTTCTTCCATTTGAGGCAGATATTATTTTCAAATATTCCTTTTACATTCAGTTACATATTTCATAAAGTTTATTGATATATTATTCAAAATTAATATTTCTTGTAGTGACTCAGCTCTACTAGCTTTGAAGTAACAGAAACTGATATATTACTATTCTGTAAAGACCACAGAATATAAAGCTTAGCCATATTTTTGGATTAACAACTGCTGAATAAGTAATTTTCTTTTAATTATTTCAATAGTTTTCAGAAGCCTAACTGAAAGTTAGTAGGTTTGTTCATATTTGCATTATATGCTTGGTTTTAGGCAGTTTGTACCTAAACCTTTAACCCAGCACAAACATGAACTTTTCTTTATTTCCAGCAAATATGCTTAGTAAAATCTTTTCCTTTGTAAAAAATACTATATTGTGTTAATAATATCTTGAGACTGAAAAATGAAGGCGATAAGACCAGATATGACTTTCCATTCAGCATTAACACCCTGACTTTTCTAGTTTGTTTTTTTTTTTTTAATTCTATTTTGTCAAGGTGAAATGGAAAATTTCAAAACTTTTCCTTTAAAATCCAAGCTGCAGCACTAGCAATCAACTAGCATTGGTTTGATTCAAATCCCAGCTAAAAGTTAATTTTCTTTTTCTTTTACCTCCAGCATAAGAAAGAATTACACTATTCAGAGTCTAGACTGCCTGTTAACTTAATAAGCATTAAAAAAACTTACCTGGTTGCCTGGAACAGGTTGCATCAGTTAAAGCTGGGGTCACAAAAGAAAATAAACAACTTATGAATAAGAGCTTTTGCAACCTCATTGCTGTCTACAACTTCCTCACAAGGGGAAGCAGAGGGGCAGACACTGATCTCTTCTCTCTGCTGACCAGTGACCCGAGAAAATGACGTGTACTTGTGTCAAGCGAGGTTTATGTTGGAGGTTAGGAAAAGGATCTTCACCTAAGGGGTGATTGGGCACTGGAACAGCCTCCCCAGAGAAGTGGTCACAGCATCAAGCCTGTCAGAGTTCCAAAAACATTTGGACAATGATCTCAGGCACATGGTGTGGCACTTGGGGATGTCCTGTGCAGTGCCAGGAGTTGGAGTTTGATGATCTTTGTGGGTCCCTTCAAACTCAATATACTCTGTGATTCTACAATTATTAGTAGAAGAAATATCACATTCCTTACAGAAGGAGGCATGAACTGCGGTTCCGATTTTGTTATGAAGAGAGTTTTAAGGACAGCCTAGTGGCGCCTGCAATTAAAAGAGCACAGAAATGCTGAACCAGTGCAAGCAGTTCTGCCCAAACCCCTTCCCATCTGAATTAAAGGAGGTTCGCATGTGTTTTATCTATATGGACTTCACTGGGAAAAAAACCCCACTGGAATCCTACCTAACTGTACCATGAAGATGAATGAAGTGTGAAAAGCTGAAAGAGGCTTAGAAGAAAAATAGACACCAAAAAAAAAAAAATTGAGAGGTTTTAATGTTGGCAAAAGAAGCTCCTGAATATTTACTGGGCTAGCATCTGATTTATCATTCCTTTTTTTTGAAAAATAAAATAAACGGTCAAGACTGTTGTGTATCAAACTCTTAAAACAGCAGATTTAATAGGAGTTCATGGAATTTGTAAAAATAAATTTGAAGTCATGATCAGGGTACTTTCTTCTGGGACTGTGCATATCTTATCACTAAACATAAGCTTTAATGGATTTCTTAATGGATAGCATCAACTGAAGCACCACTCACAAGAAATGAAAGCCAGCCACATTACATTAGGCGACTAATCCAGCACCTTATATGGCCAAGGAGATTCATACTAAATGGTCCAAGTAAAGGATTCTAGGCACACTGACTCCCAATATGATACAAAAATTAAAAAAACAAAAAAACAAAAAAAAACAAAAACAAAAACCAAAACAACAAACACAAACACACAAAACCCTCTAACTATTTAAAAAATTGTTATTCAAAGAAAAATGGTCTTGTTTTAATCAACAACAATAAAATTTAAAATAAAATTGCAGAAGGGTCTAATCTTTTTTTATATACAAAAATATTAATTTTTTATATACAATCAGTGCTCCATAACAAAACCCTATCAGTCCTTGAAATTTGCATTAGAAGAGGGTTTATCATTGCCAGACTACAAACAGATAGGTCATGTAAGATCTTCACCTGCTGAAAATATATGAGAACCACTATGCAATCAAAGTTTTATTATCATAGCAGGATTTTTTAAAGTTTATCTAATTGATGCTTTGGTTAGATGATGTGCAAGATTACCTGTGTTCTGCTATGCTGTCTTTTATACTAAATGCGAGTGGTTAACTGTAGAGATGATTTAGGCCTCCCTTGTTTTTTGAAAAAAACATTGAAGATGGTTGTTAGAATTCTTATATTCATAAATAGGTACAGGAAATTATTAAACACTACAAACCAATAGATTTAGTACCCTGTTGACCAAAGACATTCTAGGAAAGAAAGTGAAATGAGTTATGAAACAGATCTTTCTTGAACAAATAGGGTCTGAAAAGTTTGCAAACAAAACTGAAAAAGTCCTTAATCTGTTAACAGCACTGCATGTACATAGACAATTAATGCTACAGTGAAGAGATAATCTAAACATGACATTAAAACAAGATTAAGGTGTTGGTTTTTCTAGCTTTTACAGATATTGGGAAACAGTTCAAAACGTGCTACGTGAACTTGTCTAACCACTTGGAATCCATCCACAAACAGCTTCAAAAACTGAAAGATTTGGCAAACCAAATTAAAACAGATGATAGATCCTGGTTAGATGATTTGTTTGAAGGATAGAACTTTGCACCTTGGCTAAAAGAACTTTACAAAATAGATTTCTATGTATTGATTATTATAGTAGTAATATTAGTAACAGTACCTTGCTCACTTCATTGTACACAGCAGATGATGAACAAGAGCACCAAAAAAGTTTTTACAGTTCAGGAAAGAGGGGTAGATGTGAGAAATGGATTTGTGAAGAATTCTCAAAACCTGACTGAAAGCTCACACAGTCTTGTATATCTGTATGCAAACTCTGAGATAAGGTGTGCTGATTTAGGAAGGCCATGGAATAGAGATGACGCTGTTGAGAGAGAGGTTGAACTAGAAACAAGTATCAATAAGTTTCAAAATATAGCCTTGCAAAAAGACCAGGTATTTTAGAGAATTAGAACAGTGAAAGGTGTATTGTAGAAAGACCACATGGAGAAAAATATAGGTGATTGATGTTAGAAGTAACAGCAGCATTGTGTGGCAAAAGCTAATACACTGAAAAACATTTATAAGGTATTGTAACCAGGAAATAGGTTGGCTTCTAATGGAATGGCATTGAGTTTTACATCTCTTGTATTTCACTATTCATCAAGACTGATATTGGACCAAAATCTTTTAAAACACCTCTCAGTTGCCCCATCTCTGTAAAAGCTAGGAAAACCAACATTAAGGGATTCAGTGCCATCCTCAGTTGGCATAAAAACTATTTTGCCTACGATAAGCAGGGATATGGAAACTACAGGATAAGAGAAATGAAATGACATAACAAATGACTGAAGAAATATTTCTGCAACTATACCCAAATGATTTGTACAGAGAGTGACTGTCAGAAGCACAACACAGTAACAACACAATTAGTCAGATAAAATCCAGCCGCTGTTTCTGCAAATATAATTGCACACACAGTCATGCTAGCCATTACCTGCTGTGAAAGGAACAACTGTGAAACACAGAGAGATGATTCATTAATCTGACTCACATGTCTCTCTTTTCCTCAACCAGAGAGGAATCTATCTACATTTGTATCTGAGGTCCATGTAGCTAGTCAAGGCTAATACAGGTATGCAAGGCAGTGTCCCTTTATATTCCCAGAGCAGCTTTTCTTCTGTGCTATTTCTCTTCACAAGGAACTTGCTAGCAGAATAAAGATCTCACTGATTTCTTGAGTCATTCCTCGCATATATTAAGGTCAGGTCACCCAATCAGGGAACAAAGCAAATACATGAGACACTGATGAGCAGTTACTTAGTTTAAATAGAAGGAACTTGCAGCAGCCCACTTGTGTATAGTCCACATATACTGTTTGTCCTAACAAATAATTTCTCAAAAATGAATAGCAAGAGCTCCTCTGAGCATTCGACTGACTAGAAAAAAATAAAGAAATGGAAGAGAGATGTAATGCAGATGTTTGAGGCTTCAGAAGCAGTTAAAGACATTTACCTCTTGTTCTTCGCTAGCAGTGCAGCACTGCACTTTAAACTCCTTAAAATCATGAATGCTATTAATAATATTGTTACAGAACTCTTAATATATAATATACAGTATTTACATATATATTTGGTTTCTAGGCTGTACAGAACTGTTCAACTGCAGAGAAATTTGTTGTCTGGGTTAGGCTAACTCAATAGGTGTTCAAAAAACAACAGATGTGGCAAAACAACAGGCAACAGAGAAGGTAGACACAGAGGCATGAGGAATGGCTCAATTTCAGAGAGAACTGTGAGAGAAGCAGATGAATTCCACAGATCATTCCAGAAGCATATGGGGGAATCTTTTGGAGGGTGAAGTCTTGCAAAATCCACACTCTTTAAAGCTGAGACTACTTAGGTAATGCTACCAGAGATACTGAGCTCAGGTGTACTTGTAGAAAAACTAAGACAAATAAGGAAAAGGTAATTATAGGCAGAGATTATCATGCCACACTTTAACTGAGATGTCCTTAAATCTGTGATTGCTCCTGTGACATTTCTTCAGCCAAACATACTAGAATCACTGCTAACCACACAGCCTTGTTACTCTGATGTCTCCATGTATATATGCATATTGTATGTGTGCACTTATGCGTACAAAATTTCTACAAGCTCCCATCTTTCAGCAGTTGCACTGGTCTGCTTAAATTTCTAACTTCTAAATCTTCCCTAATTAATTAATTTTTGCCCAGTTTTCCATTTCCAGTAATAAAGCTATGGACAGAAAAAAATAAAAAAGAAAAAAAACCAAAAAGACCCAACAACAACAACAAAAAATAGCCTAAAACCAGAAAAAAACTCCACAACCAAAAGCCCCAACCATTACAAACTGTCTATAAACACTATCAATAAATTTCAGTTCAACAATTGAATTCAAACTTCTTTACTTTTAGTAATATGAATATGAGGAAGAACTTCTTTACTGTGAGGGTGACCAAGCACTAGAATGAATTGCTGTGGAGTCTGTGGAGTCTCCCTCCCTGGAGATACTCAAGAACCATCTGGACACAATCCTGTGCATTGTGCTCTAAGACGACCCTGCTTGAGCTAGGAGGCTGGACCAGATGACCACTGTGGTTCCTTCCAGCCTGGCCCAGTCTGTGGTTCTTTAATCTTTCATTTTTTTTCTATCAGAAAGTGAAAAGTCTCTTGTATGCACGCTGATATGCATTGTATACATATATGCATTTTTTTTTTTCTTTCTTTAAGGGGAGAGGAATCCATAAACAGAATGAGTGGAATATTTTTTCTGTCTTAAGAAGCTGTGCTTTACACAACACAGTATTTGTAAAACAGGTATAAATAACTATAAAAATGACAGTGCACTTGTTAAATAATGTTCAGTTGTCAATGGAAGTCAATATTGACATGAGGAAGATAGTGACATTTTCTTGCATTTCTCTATTTGATACCTTGTTTTTTCTAACATCTATGCATATCATCACAACTTTTATTCTCAGAATGGCAAAAGGACAAAAAAACAACAACAAAAAATTTCAACTCTTGAAATTTTGATTCATGTTACAGTATATTTGTATATTTGAACACATAATATTTTATTATATTAATTAATGCTGTTATATTGAAGTAATCTTTAAGAAATTCATGTTGTGCTAATACTAAAACACACAAAATCATGTTCATTCTCATTAATCTGTTCAGAGAAGACTTATTTACATGTTTTTATTTCAGATCATTCCTTACCATTTTTCCTAAGCTTACTTTCTGAGGCAGAGTGCTTGTTCTTTATTCCAGCCAAGGTAAGCTCTTATAACTTTTATGTTACTCCTCCATTTGTTTGTTTTTGGTTTTTTGGGTTTTTTTTTCTAGATATGTCACCTTAGTTCTTCCTTGAAAAGTTCACTGTTATTCTAGAATAGCGCTTTTTTTAAACCAAAGTCAGACCTTAGTAACTGTCTCAAGATTAATTTGAGTTTCATACGATGGACGATTTTCACAAACTGGTTTGTTTTAAGATTTAAATAGCAAACTCTGTTAAATATACTAATCCAAATGAATGGCCATAGACTCTGTATATGCAACTTTATTTCATGCTTGTGAAAATTTTAGCTTTCATTCTTGTCCTGACAACTTTACAAGAATGAATAAACAGGTAGATAAACAGAGATTTAATGTTCAAGCCATACACCAGCAAATCCTCAGAAACAGAAGGGGAAGGAGAATCTAGGTTAATCACTAGGATCATGTCTTAGGTTCTGATAGAGCAAACAAAAAAAGACTTACTTAACTTTAGGCCTATTAAAGAAAAGCTCATTCACATTAATTGGCTTGTCTGACTAAAACTTAGCTTAAAACAGACCATTTTAAATATCATGTAATTGGTGTTTTAATGGTGCTAGAAGGACAGCTTCTATACACAGATAATATTATATGTATAAATTCACCAGGAAAACTTAAGAATGCAGAATTCGAGTTTCAAAATATGTTTGTCTTCCCTTATCACAATAATAGCCTAATGACAAGTGAAACCTTGCAAGATCATTTTGATATTGTTCACAAATAAAAGGCATGGTATGTTATATGAGGCTTTCTACTGTGAGTTGAAGATTTTCAAGAAATCATTCACCATGTGCTTAATAGAGAAAAAACGGACTCTTTGCATCCAGAGAGAGCCTTGAACTGTAACTTGCATGTTTTCTGAAGTTAGCTTTGTTTCTGCAAGTGAGTAGGATGAGGGTTTAGTGATGTTGAGCATCACTAAAAGAGCACCAGAAAAAGAACTGAAGGATTAGGAAAATTGCACTCTCACTTTAAGATGGGAAACATTTCACAGCAAGGATCCATATCTGAGCAAGGACTTGTATCTCATTCTTATTTTGAGCCTTATTTGGCAGTTCTTACACTGAGTTCAGAGTATTCAAACAAATCAAGAAAATGGTAGACTAAGACAACTAAATAAACATGAAAACTATCTTTGACCAAGTTGTATTAAGTTATATCCTACTTATGAAAGTAGTCATTCAACAGAGAGAGAATAATTTAATGAGAGATAGAACAATGAAAAAGAAGTTTTTAAGTGCAGCAGATTCCAGGTTTGGTTTTAATTTCATTTTTTGGGTTTTTTTTGACAAGGTTTGGAATGTATAGTATGAAAACAACCAAGACAAATAATAAAATTGTGTACCTATAATTTCATCTATAACCTGCTACTCTTGATTAAAGTAAATAAGTATTTCACTGTTAGGGGTACATGAATTTTCACACATTCTAACCTTGAGCTACTGTTTCTAGATATGCACTGGGCTGTTCGTGAGACTGCTAGCAAAACTTTATCATCCTTTGAGAATAAAAAAGGATGCAGTTATCAACAAGCAACAATCTTCAGCAGAAAACAGATCACTATTAAAAAAAACAAAACCAAACAAACCAAAAACTACCCACAGTGATTAGAAAAGCTTAAAAAGCTAATAAAAGTCCATAATCCTGATCTGATGCAGATTTAATAGCATTAAGGAAGCTTTACACCTCTTTCTTGTTTGTAGAGAAATTGTTTGCACAGGAGGCTAAGACAACTTAGCAAATAGGAGGCTAAGGGGCTGCTCTTTAACCCCAGCTGATCTTTAACCCCAGGTTGTGGCTGATGGAATAAGAGCTTGTATAGCAACTATGTTCCATCCCAAATCCCATCCCATATGGGAAAAACAACCATGAAATACTTTGTTTGTTTGCTTTCTGAGGTGACATCACTTTTCAAGGAGCAGAGCAAAGCTGCAGGTTTTTTCATGGTTATGAAATCACCTCCTACACACTATCCTCACCATCATCATCATGGAGCTTGCTGTAACTTTAAAACTTGAAGATAAGTTTTGTTTCTAAAACTCAGAATTGTGAGGTGCTGACATTATTTGGTTTATACACATCTTGAGACTGAACAGTCTGTAAAAAAATACCTCAGATTTAAACAACACTGACAGGTGTTAAACACTTGTGCCTGCCCTTTGCATGAAAATGAAGGGCTCTTATAGGATTATTGCAATAATGCATATTTACGCATGAGAAGGAAAAGTGACACACACTGAACAAAATATCCAGTAAAGAATGTTGTATTCAGTGCTTAATCCAAAGGTAAAGAAGATAAATAATACTGAAGAATTAACACAATTCTGAATTGACACTGATGACTTAGAGTAATAATATTTTATAGTATTTCCGCCAAATAATAGAAAGTAAAAAAGACAGTCATCTGTTTTACTATTCCAAGGAGTTAAATACTCCATTTTTGTAATCTAGAAAACCTATTTTTATAAGGTATGAAATTTATAAAATAGTGATTTCTAAGTTTTCTAAATTGTACTAGCTTTTCTATCAATTTACCTAACACTTTCTACCACATTTCATGAAAATAGATATTCTTGACCTCAGTTAATTATATAAATAGAGAGAAAATACTAAAAAGGAGTTCATTATTATACTGCACTAAAAACATTACTCTTGAAAAACACTGGGGAAAGGACTGAAATTCATTAAACTACAGTCTTACCTTCTAAAAAATTTTTCATATTCAATTATGTTGATCAGTTTGGACTCCAAATTTTAAATTAATGAAAAAAGTGTGTTGTGTGGTTATTTTTTAGATTTTATATTTCAAAATCTGAATATATATTTTATTTAGAAACATACAAAACCTGGTTGAACTCCATAATGTATGTATAATTAAAAAGAAAAAGGGCAAAAAATAAAACTAAGAGGAAAAATGTAATCAGGAACTCAAAATGCTTCCAACATAACTTCTTGACTCTTACACTTCCAGTTATTCTGTCCATAAATGGGAAACATATATCAGAGCAATTCTTTTTGTGAACATCTCTCGAGCTCTGACAGCAAAGGACAAAGCTTGGGCTTCACATGATCAGGGATTTAGGTTAAAGGCCAGTGTTGCCTGCACTGTGCTCAGACACCACGTGTACACTCATACAGGCGTAAGCCAATTTTCTAAGAACTCATCCCAGTGTATTTGCACTATACCAGGAATTTTGCCAACCAGAGACATCTCCCTCTGTAAAAAAAGGTCAAGAACAGACCAACATGCTATCAAGAGGCAGAGTTCAGCCCTGTTCATTTCAGTATGTGTTCAAACAAATGTCTGAGAAATATGGCCTGCTATGAGGAACCAAGTTTTAATGCATGAACAAGGGCATTTGGTATGTAGTTTTCCCATTTAAAAAATATTATTAAAGGATAAGTATATGCTTTATATATTCTATAAGATGGTCTTAATATACCTTGGATAGAAAATCTTTCAAGTAAGCCATCTTCATAGACTACTGAAAGCAACAATTAACTTATTTTAGCTAATAGATAAAAACAAATGCAAAGCACTTGTATGTTTCAATAATATTTGGTCCTAAACGCTACCTAGATACCTAGAATTTCTTCTAGTGAATATCCTATTAATTATTACCATACCCTTCAAGTCTTTTGACTTATATATACATCAAAGAAAGCCAATTCTCTACTGTCATTAACTAAATTTTGCCAAAAACCCAATTATATAGCTAAACGCAACAATCTTGTGGACTGTAGTGGGTTTTTTTCTTTCCTTTCATCCTCTGCCCTTCACTATTTTCATTATGTGGACTGTAACAAATCAGAATAATTTTTTTATGCAATCTGGTTATATACATACACTATCTTATTCTAAATACAGAAAAAAATCTCTGCATTTCTAAAATTCACTTTCTGCTGCACATCTATTTTCTCTTGATAGCAAAGAAAAAAAAACCCACACCGCTTCATAACCAATATTTTAGAATAAAGTTGTAGACACGTGGAATTCCATCTCATCTACTACAGCTGCTTTTAGCAACAGTGTTAGGAAAGTGATGCAATAGAGACCACTTTTTTCTAGTTAATTTTTTACTGCATTTTCATCAGGGAGAAAGGAAATGGGACTCCAGGGAAGCTGACTACACATGCTAGTGGTAAGACACAGCCTACAAGAAGCGAATGGTTTGAGATTTACAAAAATAAATGACTGAAAGCAAACACTTTGTGAGACAGTCGCACTTCTATCTATTTCAACACTCGACTATGAAATCTAATGCATCAAAAATTTCCATGTCAAAATACCATGAACCACCAGAACAACATCAACACAAAAAAAATCCAGCTCATTTTAGTTTATCAGTATTTCTTAAATAAACGCAGTAACAGCTATGTACTACTGATGTCAATATACTCCCACTCTGCACAATTACAGACCATCAGAACAACTGTTCATCACTGACTGAACACTCTCAGTAATCATGAGCCTTCTCATATGCACAGACAAGGCCTCAAACAGCTAATGTCAGAGTAATCAGTCTTTATCCCTGGCACAAACTCACTCATATGTGTTGTGTCCTGAAAATAGTCTTTAGGGAAATACTGGAGAAAATATCCTACAGTCCCATAACACAGGCACTTTGTAGCATCTCTTCAATTAAATTCTTTAATAAGAGCATAATTAGCACTAAGTGCATAGAAAAACCCTTAGGTAGCAACCCCTCCGGTCCTGCTAGCCAGGGCAAGATTTTTACAAGTAACCTAGGATCAGAATCTTGTTTCTGAAAATAAGATCATCAGCTATTTACTGCTCACAAAATTCTGCTAAAGGGATTATAAGTCTTTCAATCTTCATCATTCTCTCCAACATCTTACTCAAATTTTTTGGTTTCACTTCTATGATACTTGTGATTCAATGGCTATTGTCTACAACACAGCCTTGACAATGATTACTAATACAGTATTGCAGCTACATCCCCATGGCAACTTGTTTTCAGATGATTCCTCAAGTCATATTTCTATCAGCCACAGGAGATATCCTATAATATCATAGTCATTCCTAAAACATGAAATATTTATTTAAAAAAAGGCAAAACACACCACTTATTGATCCATTAAAATCCCACAACCCCTCTAGTTTGCGTAATTTATCAATTTTCTCGCTTTTTCAGTTCCGCCTTTCCTCTCCAGCAAACCAATATTCATTACTCAGGAGCTGAAGTTAGCTTCCATCCACAACACAAGGAGACAGCACAGGAAGGTGTGCAATCCCTCAGAGGCAGAAGTATTGAAACTAAATTTTGTGGGTGGAAGAAGTTTGCAGCTAGTCAAGACAGATGATTCCCTTCAACACTCTGAAATTTGAATATTGACATTTGTGGTCCACTTCCTCTGGTTTTCCTCTCATTTCCTGCCATCTTACTTCAATCTGTCTCACTTAATGGACAGAAAACCCTTCATCTTTTTGGCTGAATCTGTCTTTCTCTGGATATTATACTGCGTCTGACTTCCCAAAGAAATAAATGAGCATCAGACATGGTACAAAAATGAGAGAGAAAGCATAGCTGAGATCCATACATATACTAGCAGTGAACAAGAAGATTGATTTGACTGGGTCTAATCTGCATCCTAGGTATATCCACATTAAAAAAAAAAAATACTCCACGTTCTTTCCACTAAAGCATGACACTGTTTTTTCACTTTCCTACAGTGCTGTTTACTGCTTTAAAAGGATCAATATTCTGTGTATTCAAAAAGATGCAGAGAGCACCTTGTTCCACTGTCAGTGAGGTCTTATGGCATTTTCCTTCCCTGCACTTGTGTATAAACAAAAGACACTAGAGTATATTAAAGTCATGTTCATATTTCCTCAGCTAACAAAGGTACAGCCTAGGATTATGAACTTCTGCCTCAGCTGCTGTAATATTTCCAATTGCAAGAAAAAACAAAAATTTCATTTTAAACTAATTTGTTCAATAATCAAATTTTTAATGTATTATATATTAAATGCAGAGTTTAAACTTTTTTCTTGTGTGACTGACCTTGAACAACAGCTTACATGCATAACACACTCACAAATATGTCTAAACACTTCTAAGGCCGAGCTTCACACATTAGTGTTCCAGCTCAGCCTCTCACATCCAAATCTATCCTGTATATAATATAATAATATTCATCATTGTATAGTGCTTTTTTCTACAGAGATATTTTCTGCTGTAGAGAAATTGAAAGCAGTTAACACCTGCATTTTGAAATTGAAAGTTTAATTTGATGTGAATCAAAAAAGCATTAAAATTAACAGACAAGCACACTGCAAACAAAGCTGACAGTCATTTTTAGTATAAAACAGAGCAGCATTTTTAATAGCATGCAAATACTGTTGACAGGCATGTCTTTATTCAATTAGTTCCTAGTTTCCAAGGGCAGAATAGTGTGCACACATCCAAACTGCGTTTTCTAATTTTAGATGCTTTGTATATCGAATATTTAAAACTACTTAGTATCCGAATCAATTTAACAGAATGCCACTTAAGGTACTTTTCAGTTTTGGCTTTCAATAATTTACACTGTATACCTCAACGCTGCTCATGACCTGATCCATAATTACATCCAAGCAGATCTCTTGGCCTTCTTTTTGAAGTATTTCAGAGTAGTTATACTCCGACAAGTGCACATTTTTGTATACCTCTAAGTATTATAAAAGTTCATGCCAATCCATCTGCATATCCTATTTACTTCTGCTAAAATAGCAGGTAAAACTGGCACTTACTGTTCAATGGTTACAGGGCACTTCTCCACTGCTCCTTTTCCAAATGACTTGCCAAATCAAACCTACTGCCTCTTTAGCTGCTGGGAAACAAAAACAAAAAACCCACACACACGTCAGAATTCAAGGAACTGAGGGAGAGGGCATTTTACTAAAAAAATCTCTTTCAGGGAAAGGAAGGAGCAGTGTAACAGTGGTATTAACATTTCAACTCTCTCATAACAGCTAACAAGAATTTCTGAACAAAAAATCCCTTCTCAGGAGTGCTGTGGTGGGACAAAGAGTTAACACCATTAAACAACAGGAACCAAAAACATACCACAAAAAATTATATTAAAGATATAAAAATAAACAGAAAACCAGCTCAATTGTTCGTCTTTTTATCAAACTGTGAACCATAAATAATTCAACTATAAATTATATTTTTCTAATGTGTTCTCCACTGGTCAACTGTATTAAAAGATTAGCCAAGGTTTGTCTACCACCATATTAATATCATATTTTTTATTTGCAAATATGAATGTTAACCCCTTGATACAGAATTAAGCTTCTTTTAAAATACCTTTGCTTTATTTATCTATTTTTTATATAAAATGTGAAAATTACCACTGGATAAAATGCAATTAAAAAAAAGGCAACTGTAAGAAACACATTTTCTGAAGTACCTTAAAGCTGCTGATTGCTTAGTATTCCTGAAAAAGGTTTCAGTAAGAAATGCAGTGGCAACGTTGGCTATTCAACAGAGCTATTAATAGCTGTGATTCTAGCACAAATGAAATGTGCTGGTATTATTCCTATAACACTGGTGTGATGAAGCACCTACAATTTACAGAAAGCCTCCTTTACAAGATTCCAGATAGCATCTTAAAAGATTAAAGTTTAAATAATCCTTTCAAACGTGATATATATTAGACATGCCACGCTGTTGAGCACAATTCTGTTTCACAAGGTATGTAAAATGCATCATGACTAAAACATGAAATAGGAACAGTTTGCTTTCTAAAAGTCAGTGTCATTCTCACACCTATTGTCAAACCAGACACAGCTTTTGAATGACCACCACCGGCTACAAAATGTTTTCCTATTCACAGCAGCTGGTGGCAGTACTGAGAGACAACATGAAGACCCCTGTTGCAATCACTTCACAATCACTCCTTACACACTGCAAGAAGACAGCCCCTGTACTGCATAGGTGGAAATGTATTAAAAAATGTATTTTTGAAGAGAAACCTTCCCTGAATGAAAATAGCTATTGTTTCCATGTTACAAATAGAAAAATGAGGCAAGCTAAATTTCATGGGGTAAAACCTACTTGCAAGCAGCACTCAGATAAAATGAGATTTGAAGCTCTACATGCTCTACTTGAGTAACTTAGCACAGGACAGAAACACAGATGATCTGCTAACAACTTCCTAGCATTGCAAGGCTACAATTAAATTTTTATTAAGAAAATAATTTTTTTATTGATTTTTCATTGGGAGTAATATTTTTTCAACTTTCTGTTATTCACATCTGTATTCTTGCACTGCAGGAGACCTGAATTTAGAGATGAGAGATCCTGTAAAAAAAATAAAAAGCCTCTTTTCTGAAGATAGAGTACTTAATCAAATGCCTAATTAATTTGCCTTCCTCACCTATTTCAAATTAATGTCGTAATTCTCATCTCCAGAATGACACCTGCCAGTACAGCTGTTTTACTTGGCATTTCAGTGTGTGTTCAAGTCCTGCAAAATGAAAACAGAGTTGGAATCTGGACAAACCAGGACATTATTGTAATTGTTCCATGCTCTGAATCCCAAGTCTACTCCAGGAAAAATAAAATACTATTGCTACAATTTTGCTGAAGAGACCTGGGAAAAAAATGTCAAGGAATAGAAAGGGTGAAATATTTTCCTATATTATTTTTTAGAACTCCTAGAGAGAAGAAGGCGAAAGAAGTTACAAATCACCAATAGAAAAGCAGAAGAGGCAAAGTGATGCCATGGGGCTACAAACCACTTTTTCAATTAGACCACAAGGAAAAGCACAAGTGAGACATGCTGCAAGACTCCTGTCTTCTACTGTACATAACACAGGGTGATTGCAAGAAAGGTGGTGACAAATCTGTTACTAGGGCCTGTTGATATATGACAAGGGATTGTAATTTTAAACTAAAAGAAGGTAGATTTAGACTGGATGCAAGGAAGAAGCTTTTTACAATAACATGGTGAAACACTGGAACAGGTTGCTCAGAGGTTGTGGATTCCCTCCCTATGCCTGGAAACATTCAAGGTCAGGTTGGATGGGACTCTGAGCAACCTGATTTAGTTGAAGATGTCCCTGCTCATTGAATGGAAATTGGACTAGATGACTTTTAAAGATCTTTTCTAACCCAAACCAGTCTATGATTTTATGATTCCATGATCTCTGCAGAAGCAACTGTTTACCCTTAAGGAAACACTTTGGGAAATAAAAAAGAAAAACAAAAACAAACAAAAAAGAAGAATTATCAAGGAGATCACTAGCACATGGAGCAGTAGGACATTAGAGCAGCTCAAAGGATTTAGAAGGCCAAGACAAATTGAGTGATAAACTGTAAAAGAACAATCTGAAAAGGCTCTCTTCATCATTTTGATATTTTCTTCTTGTTTTATATCACCAAATGATACAGAGTGGACCAAGCAATCCACCCAATAGAACCATGCTCTTAACATTCAATCTCAAGTGGCTGGATCTCAGCCACCTACACGTCTGCCACCTTCTGTGTTCCAAATAGTGTTCCGTATCTTTTGCAGTAAGAGGGCCTGAATGAACATTAGTAAACAATTTTTAAACCACATAACCTGGTCTTCTTTCAGCTTTTCAGTACAAAATAAAATAAGGTTTAGTTTGCAAATTATTTTTTTAAAAACAATCTAATATTGGAAAATTAGCAATAATGAAAAGAAATTACGTATTTATGTTCTTGAGCTCTAGTAAAATAAAGCATGCCTCATTCCATCAGTTACTGAAACTATGCTTATTTCAATCAAATAGAGAAACATCCACCTCACTGTGACAGCAAGAGATATGAGTTTATAACTCTGTTTACAAACATTAGGGTAATTCCTGCAGGTTTTTTGGGTTGAGGTCAGTGATTTATCTACTTATCTGTTCTTTCTGAAATGAGAATGGGCTCCACAATTTCTACTAGATACAATCACAATGTGAAACATAGTCTCTCTACTTTTTAGAACAACCCACTAGCTGCTTATTTCTGTCTGTTCTCCAGCTTGACTTCCTCATCCTGCATCCTTTCTTTGTTGTGTTAAGAGTTTACTGACACTACGATCAAGACTAGAAACTTACACTCTGGAAATGGCTTAGCTTTACCAGTGCAAATTTTATTCTTGGGCAGAAATAAAGAGCTTATTAAGTGATTTCAGATACCAATTATTTTATTTGAAAACATTCATGCACAGTATCTCTTAGAAGACGCTGAATGCCCTGTATTCCTACAGATGTCCTTCATAATCGCACAATCTGTGTAATTCTTAATGAAGAACATAGTATGAACGATCCATCTGCTTTGTATCATTATTAATATTTTCTCAATTGTTCTGTTGAGAATTACATTGTAGCATCACAAATCCAGTTACAATCACCTAATTATAATCTCTGCTAACAGAATGATCCTAAAGGATCATCTGGAAGTCTAAAATATTTACAAAATGTGGGCACAGAAGAAAGGAAAACAGTTTAACTAACAGATGTATTTTCAGTGCTTGCTAAGGAAAGGCTGTTTAATATATTCATCAGTCCTTCCAGTGACTGACAGAGGAAACTTTTAGGAAACAACTTCTGGGAGCCAAATTAAACTGCTGAAATGCTGTTTCTGAAAGGGTTATTTAAATTATTTTATAAGTCACCACTCCCACTATACAGAAGTTATTATTACTAGGGAGAAACAAACACTGTATGTGTTTATTCCTTTCACTTATGACTAAAGAAAAAAACAAGTGTCTGAAACAATTCAGTACATCTTTTGACCAAGTGCTAGACAAAATAGGGTGTAATCAAAGCCTTGACTTGAACTGTGAGCAGCTTCATTCCTTGAGTGGCTCCAGTAATTGCAGTGGGTTTACTGGAGAAACAGGCTAAAGCTCATTGTACAGAGCAGAACACACAACACCAAATTTTGTTGTCTGCTACACACCCCTGAGCAGAACAAGGAGTTATGCTTTAACTCATATTCCAACTATGTCAACAAAAAAGGCTCCTAGCAGATTAAGAAAAGAAGTAACGTTCAATACTACCTTCTGTGTCTTGAATAAAATACAAGATACAGGTAACAATTCAAAATAAAATGACATATTATCAAGTAAGTTTGAAGTAAGCAAGACCAGATTTTTTATTTTTCTCTAATTTGTGCCTGAGATACAGCAGAGTAAGAGCGCTAAGATCATTTTCCTTTAGCAAAGCTTAAGGTTGGAAGCTTTCAGGTCTCTGTTAGGTGCATACATCCCCCAGTGTGATGTTCTTGTTTCTATACTTAGCTGGAATCCCACTGAGCAAATGGATTGCATGTGCAAGAGCAGAACAAAATCAGGCTTTTAGTGTGACAATTTTTCTCCCTACACTGGCTGGGAGAAAAGAAAGAAGATTTGAAGTCTAAAAGAATAAATGCAAATAATTTCAGGGAATCTATTTACCAGGCAAATTTTACATTTTAGAAAGCCATTATCTAAGGTTTACACATAATCAACATTAACTAAACACTTAAGCAACATAAAACCATTAAATTTCAAGAACTACAGGAAATAAGTCACTTTCTTGCTAAGTAAGTCACTTAACTCTCTTATCAGTGTAGTTTAGTCACCATGAAAATAGAACAAATCAAATTAGCTACCATCTGACATCAGTATTTCTAAATTCTCAGAGCAAGGGGAAAAAAAAGTACATTAATGTAAAGTGCATTGTATCCTCCCAAACCTTCATGCTGTTTTTGCATTCCATGCACAGGAATCTTTAAACCCAATGGCACTTTGGTGCTTTTTGCTTTGACACTGAGACATTAACACATTGTATAGGCAGACTCCTAACTCCATGGATGTAACACCCACACGGCCTGGAAAACCTGGGATTTACAATACTCTAATAGAAATTCAGGCAACAGTCTACAAAAAGTTTCTATGAAATGACTAAAACCAAACATATTTCTGATTAAGTGTTTTGCCTTGAGGTACTCAATGACTTCTGCAGCTCTGTCTTTTTTGGAAAGCTAGTCTTCAGCAATCACAGGCCTCTTTGTCCCCTGGCAAAGTCTGCAATAAGGAAGACATGGGTGGAGGAGAATCATTAGGGAAATTTTAAATAATCTGAACATACATCAGCCCATGAAGCCTGATAGAAAGCACCCACAAGTACTGTGGGAACTGACTGATGCCATTGCAAGGGAACCAGAAGAGGTTCTCGAAGACTAGAAGAACGCAAATATCACTCCATATTCAAGAAGGACAAGAGGAAAGATCCAGGAATCTACAGGTTGATCAACCTCACCTCCACCACTGAGATGGTGATAGAGCATCTACTACTGGAAAACATTTCCAGAAACATGAAACACGAAACACAAAAAAATTATCAGGAGCAGTCAACATGGATTTATTAAGTGGAAATTGTGGTTAACCAATCTGATTCTCTTCAATAATCAGGAGACCAGCTTGATGGCTGAGGGAGGAGCAGTGGGTGTTGATTACCTCATCCTCATCAGGGAGGCTTTTGAAACTCCTGTAATATCTTCAGAGACAAGCTGATTAAGTATGGGTTATGTAAGTGCAGTGAGGTGAATTGAAAACTGGCTGATGGGCCAGGCAGAGAGCATTGTGGTAAGCAACATAAAGTCCAGCTGGAAGCCAATGCTGCACCCCAGGTACCAATAGTGGGGCCAGTACTGTTTACATCTTCATAAATGACCTGAAAAATGGACATAGTCAACTCTTCTGGGGGTTGCAGATGATATAAAACCAGGGCTGGGTGGGGGAAGTGAGAGATGAACCAGATGGCTGTCCTGCCACTCAGTAGGATGTCAACAGGCAGGAGAAATGGGTAGAAAGTAATGTCAGGAATTTCAGAAAAAAAAAAGACAAAACACCAAGTCCTGTAACTGGAGAGAAATATGTTCACACAAATGACAGATCATTCACAGAAAAAAAAAATAATGCCCAATTCCCCCAGGTAGATGCACAGAAGTATGATGTATGCTAGAAGTATGCTAGATGGTCTCTTGTACAGTCAACTGTTATCATGCTTGAATTCAAACACAGGAAAGTAATCTCAGTTTCTGCTGTTCTGTCAGGTTTTTTTGTCACACATTTAAAGTTTTCAAGTGACCAAAATCCCTCTGGCAATGAATGCTAATGAATACAATGATTCATATAGTGACATGACTTAGCTTTACCCTTCAAGAGCCAATGCTGCTCAGTCTACAGACCAAGAATATGCATTCACTTGATACAGAAATTGTAAACTAAATGTGCAGCCTAGCAGGGGATTCCAGGGACTTGTCCACAGGTAAAATCTTTTACATAGCTCTGATGATGCAAAACCTTAGTGAAAAATATGGCTATACTGAATGATTTCCCTATATCACATTTTTTAGACCTTCAAGAAAACATTGCACCAAGAAAGGGATAGGTGAACAGTCCTGATATTAACAGTAAAATTATACAATCAAAATGCTTCAATTTCTCTGTGTACGTTCTTCAGAATTAAATGTCCTAACACAGTTCAGGCAGGCATTCTCAGCAGTAATGCCAATGAATAAGCACAAACTGGTAATTTCTTTATCAACTCTTTTACACATTTTCATATATCGTGAACACTTGCTGCTGTTTCCTGTGCTCCTGTTTGCTTCCACATTATGTCTAGGGAGGGGTGATCTCAGCATGTAACACATCTTGTCCCAATGAAATGCTATCATTCAGTTATTCTACAGAGATTTGTAGCACACAGTTTTAAAGTACAGATTGTTATACAGTGTTAACTTATATGCAATGAAATGTAAGAGGCCACCAAGTGTGCTTTGTAAATTACCTTATAAAACCTTTTGAGCAAGTGTAATTTGAGGTTTATATGAGCAGAAACAGTGTAAGATTGACTGCCATTTTGAAAGCATAAATATAATTCAGCTCAAGGAGTGAGGAACAAATAATTTGATGCAAGGCTTGTGCAACAAGGATAACTGCAACACCTCTCACTTTAGCCTAAAAGTGTTTTAAACTGTATGGTCTAGACTGTTTCGAATGCTATAGACCCATGCCAGCACTTGAATTTAACCTTACTTTGCTTTAGTTGAGTTTGATTAGTGGCAACTGGGTAAAAAACTAGCCCTTACCTAAAGGTGTCTAAAATATATGAACTGGATCCTGGAACAGCCTAACAAGAACCCCTAGGCACAGATTTCTTCCTCCTTCTCTGGGGCTGCAGTGAGGATGGATATAGAAAGTTGATACTACAGGGCCAATGGAAGCAGGGGCATCTCCTGGTGACTGCTGTTGACCTCGAGGAATCTCTGGGACACGGTAAGATTTTCAGGTACACACTTACTTAGAAGTATAACTGCGATGAATTTTGCATTGAGGTTTAACATCTAGATGTCTTAGAGCAAACAGAATTATAAATGGCAGTAAAGGTTTAAATCTACTGCAAATATTATTCTTTTACCCCAATCTCCACTTTCCTTAAAACACAATCTTGTTTTCTGAAAACAAGATTCATTACTTCAAAGAATTCAGGAAAAGGTAAGCAAAGACTTATTAATGAACATAGTCAAAGCTGGCTTTCTAAACTTCTTTCAATCTCAAATGCACAATTGTTCTGTTAAGAGAAGCATTTCCATAAAAAATGTTGATCTGATACACAAAAATGAAATACGGTAATTTTTGTCTATATAGCAGGAAAAAATCTTTTTAAAAAATGTTCTTCAGTGGTCTAAAGTTTTCAAAGATCTTTGTGTAAATCTACAAACCATATACTTACAATCGCAAAGTTCTTACATTCTATTTTCACAAAGGCTGCAATGCAGAAAGAAAGGACTATTCATATCAATTCAGGCTTGAATAATTAGAGGACAAGCTCTAAAATAATTCAAGATTATTTTAATAAAGATCACTTAGATAATAACTAAATAACACTATATAAATAAAGCTAAAAAATGCTTTCCTGTTACTGGAAAAGACCATCTGCAAAGATAGTTAACTCACAAGGGTAGTTAACTGGGATAGTTAACTAAACACAATTAGTCATTAAAAAGGTTAATTTCTCTTAGTCCTGCTTTTTTTTCTTATTATTTTTTACAGATTTTTCCATCAAACTGAAATCTTCATTAATTTTCCAGCGTTTTCCATGCAGTCCTAAAATCACATGAAAAATAAAGATCTACAAGGGAGATGGTTCGGGGAATTGACATGGTGTTCTTCAATGGCTGTCACTATTCTAATCTTGTTGATGTGAAAACATAAAAGCTGTCATTTTTGTGTTAAGAAACTGCCATTACAAACAACCATTTCAAGATGAGATTCCTTGTATATTCACTGTATTGCTTCCCTTTTCTTTGCTATGGTCATGACACATCCTTTTCCTATTTAAATAGTGTGCAAGTCAGATGGAGAAACCTGGTAACGAGTTTCCCAACTAGCTGAACACAGAGTTGCAGTTGGGATGGAAACAAGATCTTGGTTTGAACCCACACCTTAGAAGTTAACCCATCCTCCCTCAAAGTGTATATTCTAATGCAAGGACAGCCCTCAGAAAAAGCAAATGCTTTTGCTCCAGCAGTTTCCCAAATAAAGATCTTAAGACATTGCATCCATAATTTATGATCAAAAAGAAGAGACAGAATGTTGACCAATAATTTGAATAGCCAGTAATAACATGCACTGGGAAAAAAATACGCAAAAGAAAATAGTGACTTTTTTCAATACAACTTCTGTGGTGCTTAGAAGAGAGATATCTACATGGGTACCCCTAACAATAAAAGTACACATAAAAAATATAAAACCACTATCCTGCAAAATTTATTCAATTACCACTATATTACATATCAATCCACAATCCTTTAGTTGATTTTTAAGTTAACAGGCAGGGACTGCTATTCCTCTCTTGAGTATTTTAGCTCTATCAACAGTTTATCCCCAAGCCTAAAAAAAATAAAATGCACAAAGCCTGCTCCAGCTTCTCTTGCAGTCTGGGTGGGTCTCTCCATAAAGTGATTCTCCATCACTGAAAATTATCATATATTCTACATCAAATCCTGTCACAGCAGGACTCAAACTCCTGCCTGGCTCACCACATGTGGCACAGCACACTCCACAACTTAGTCCACATGCCACGACACATAATAATCTAGAGTAGCACCGTACCTTGTCGGAAGGCTTCAGGCTGTCTGCTCAGACAGAGGAACATCGTGAGCCCCCACCAGCTGCAAGCCTCTGCTAGGATCTGTCTCCCCCTGCTTCTCAAGCCCAACCCTTTTTACCCCTTATAGTTCATGCACTGCACCTGTGTGCTTTTCATTACAGTCTATGCTCTTCACCTGTTTTCCCCAGCTGATGTCCATTGGGGATGAGGCTGGATCACAGCCCCATTCCCAAGTATAACAGACCAGGTACCTACAATCACAAACTGGGTACCTACAAAATCCCAGCTTTATAGCTCAACAGAGTAAAAAAAAAAACTTCAATCTTAATTTCCCTCATAGGGCAGATTCTAAAGACATTCCCTGTTCCTACCAAAAATGTAATTCTCTCTGATCCAGAAAACCATTCCTTGCCCTCAGCTTACATCCCTGTCAGAGCTAGGCATTTCCATCTCTCAGTACAACTCAAAGATAAATGCCCTGGAATTGTACAGCTAGATTTTTGCATCTGTGACTGAAGTTGCCCAGGAAAAGGATTTGACATTCTTTTTGCAAAAGCCAGAGAGGCTGCTAGTTCACACAGCATATGAAGATAACTCGAGCTCAATGAGAAAATCATCTGCCAATTTCAAAATCTTCCCAACCATCAACTAACTCCTCCTCTCCACACCACCCTCAACAACTGCTTCAAAGTAGTTGAGTCAATCAATCAAGTTTACCATTTTGTAAGAAGTTATTAGAGGATTCTCAGGTACACCACACCCTATCATGTCTGTAAGTTGTTAGCCTGCAATGTTTTAAGCCAAATAGTGCAAACTGAAAATTGCAGAACACATAAGAATAAAACTCTAAAAATAATTATGACATGCTGCTTAACATTAGAATAGCCCTTCAATATGTATAATTGTAAGACTAATTCCTGTTTCATCTATGTTTAAATTATATTCATCCCATGGAGGGCATGTTCTAAGAAAATTTCCATTCACTCATGGAACTAAGTTTCATTGGCTTCAAAGTATTTATTTCCTCTTAACTGTATCATTACTTTCATGTAACTGTCAGCTGAATATGCTCAAATATGTAATTTTAGGCTGTAATAAAAAGAAATCTATGAATAGGACATCTTCCCAGCAGACTTTTTAACTGACAGCTAATGGGAAGTGAAATTATAGCTACAGTCTGATCCTCTGTCCTGTGCAAAGTCTTACAATAAATCTCACAGTAAGGTCACCTCCCTCAGTCCATCTCTAGGTAGAAAACAACAACACCACATCTATTAATGTGTCCCTGGCTATAATTTTGACAATTTTGACAGTCAAGCCTCTAAGGTTTATCAAGATGCTGTTGAAGCTGCGGTTAACAACATATAAAAATTTATGTCTCCACTACTTCAATATCAAGAATTATCAATAAATTTCTGTAAATACTTCTTTATTTTAATTGGCATAAATTACCCTTACACTCCTTTACTGAAATAATGTAAGTCCATATTCCTGCTCATATACTCCAGGCAAATTGAAAGAAATTAAGTTTTATTTATGAAACCATGAAAGGCTGGAGACTAAGTACAGTGCAATCACTACAGTTAAACAGAAACAGTCATGTTTTGTTCTTCATAGAGAAATAAACCTCTGGTTGCTATTTCTGTATTTCCTTAGAGCCCAGAATTCCTGGCAAATTAACAGCATTGGAATATTTTGTCCAGATAAGAGTGCATTACTCAGTTCAATGGATTAAAAAAAAAAGCCACAACAAACCAAACCAACCAAAAAACCTCAACACTTCTGTTAAAATCCATGTCAGCCTTAATTACCACCGGGAGTTTATTTATTTATATCCTCAGATATTCAGATATTTTTACTAGAAGGAAAATACACTTATGCTCCTAGAAATATTAGTGACTAAGAATGTAACTGCAAATTCACTTGCAGGTTAACCAGGGACATTTTTGTTATTTCTTTCTGTTTAAATAGTGCAGTGAAATGACAAAGTGATATTAAAGTCCTGGCTCTACTTCCAATAAAGTCATATTTTTTTTTAATAAGAATGGAGGAAATGATTTTCACTTAATGATGTTCTGATGTAACAAAATATTTGTCATACAAAAAGCTGTATTGATCTTTTAGGCAACTGTGAAAAATCAAAACATGGTCAAAAACCCAGCATTGTATGATCGGTTTTCATTCCATTAATGAAAATTCTGGTGTTTCTGACCCATCAGAAATAATTAACAAATATTGAATTTTTTTGACAGTAGAGTTCAATTCAGACAAAGTCAGAAGCACCTTTAGTCCTTATCTTGATGCTTCTGCATACAATAATCGTTTTCTGAAAATCAGAAGGTAAAACTCAGGAGTTCAAACAAGAGCTTTTCCATACATTTTTTTGTTATTTGTGCCAGAAACAAACTGACAGTGCTGCATTTCACTTTCTATCTGTTTTCTCAGAAATACAGCAAAGTTTTACATTCAAACAATAAAGGAAACTTTAAAATTAAAAGTTAGGTACTTTAAATATTTATTTTATAGTCATGACACTATGTTCTTTTTTTTTTTTAATGGTCTATCTTATTTTAAGCAGTTTCTATAGAGCAGTAGAATTTAAAAGTAAGGACACAGAGGTCAGGTTATTCAGGTACTTGTCCAGTCAAGTTTGGCACATCTTTAATGTAGAGATAGCACACCACACTGGGAACCCCGTTCCACTATTTGATTACCCTCATTATATTTATACTTTTTTGATCAAAATTTCTCATGCACAAGCTGTACCAATTGCATTTTGCAATATTGTCATGCACCATTAAGAATCCATCTCCATCCTCTCTGTACAGTGCCCTTTAGTACCCGAAGAGAGCAGTAAGACCCTCCCTGCAGCTTGTCTTCTTAAGACTGTACAAACCCAGCTCTCTTAAACTCTCCTCATTCATCCTGTACTCCAATCACCCCCACCATCTCAGTGGCTTCTTCAGTTTTCTCCAAGACATCAATGTATTTTATGTAAATGGGGTGCTCAAACTGCACACAATACTTCAGATGCAGTCCCACAAGTGCTTAACAGAGGTAGAGGTTTACCCCCCTCAGCCTACTGGCTTCTTTCTTACTAATATTCTGCAGAAGGAAGTTGGCTTTCTTTTCTTGGCTTTCTTTACCAAGACCTGCTCATGACCTTCTCTGCAAAGATGTTTTCTGCCCTGCTGGCACAAAGCGCATACTGCTGCATGGCAAATTATTCCAACCTAGATGCAAGACTCAGCATTCACCTTTGTTGAAATTCATGAACTTTCTAGCAGCTTGACCTTTTTCATGTCCTTTGTCATTAAATCCTCTGCCCCACTGAGCAATGGGCCCAATTTCCCTAGGCTGCCTTTTGCTGCCAGTGTAGTCACAAAAGTCAGCCTTTCTTTTATATTCTTAATCCAACTGAGCTACTGCTTTCCAAACCTCACCTGTACACGCTTGGGCAATGCCTCTGTCGGAAATAACCAGGAAACCCTTCCCAGATTCTACCTTCTGTGTACATTCTAGTTTTGCTTATCTTCAGTCAAAATTCTGCTGTTCACCTCTGTGGGTCTTCTGCAATACCTGTGTAGCTACTGTCTTCATACTGGCATAGACACTCTAACTGATGACATTTTCCTTGAAGGTCAATCAGTTCCCCATGGCACTTCTGTTCTCCAGTTCAGACTCTTATGGGATCCTGCCAAGAAGATTCCTGAACAAACCAAAGTTATTTCTACCCAAGTCCGTGTGGTTCTATTTGCCTTGGTAATTTTTTTTAAACAGAATTTTGAACTTTTCAGTCTTATGGTCACTGCAATTAAGGGACCTTCCTATCTTTAAATATTTGTATATATATATATAGCCAGTTCTTCCCTTCTTTTTTTGTGAACAACAGGCCTACTGAACATCTGCTGTAATTGATTATGCATGTCAAGAAATTGTCTTTAACACACAACAGGCATATCTTTCTTTGCTTGCACTCTGTCATGTTATGCTGCCCTTCCAGCAGACGCCAAATTTGGTAAGATTTTCCATGATTTTTCCAGTCACAAGACTTCCTTAAGCTGGTCAAAGAGTTTATCTACTCTCTCTGTGGTTTGTAGCAGATGTCTTCCACTACATAACTGGGGCTGGTCTGTTCCATGACCCTTACTGATGCCATGGGACAGCTCTTCACTGGCTTGTGACTGCACCAGGATGAAGCTCTGTGCAATCAAGCCACTCCTTAGCACAGATGATTACAGTGACTGCTAACATAAAATGTCACAGTGCTCATTCGTTATGAAAAGAGCTATTCCTTCACTAATTAACTTGCCTGAACCTCAAAGACTGTTCTAGCTTCCAAGCGCTTTTGCAATTCAAATAATCATTTTAATCCTATAACTCTATGGGAACAGAAACCTCAGGTGCTGGGTTTTTTCCTTCTTTTTGATCCACAGATTAAACACTGTGAATTCTCATATATTTTTTTCTTGTCTCTCAGTGGATATAAACATCAAAACTTTTAAACCTATTTCACATATAATCTGACAGGTAACATTTTACTCAGAGGTGTTATAAGGCTTGACACAAGTGACATTTGTATCTGATTCTATGTATGACTAAAAAATACAGAACCATTCATTTAATCTAAACTGGTGTGCTAAATCCTACCAGGTATGTCACTTACCCGAATCAACTGGCTTTTTAAAATTTGTTATACCACTTTATTTTCTTTTATTCAGTCACTCCCCTCAAGTGGCAGGCAGATGGTCAGCTAGAGAAATAAAAAGGATGATGGAGGTTTAGTTTTGGTGGTTTGTTTTTTTACAAATAGAGTATTTTTCAGTATATATATATAATGGGGGTGACAGCTTTGGATTTGTATAATGCAAGGGAATAAATAAAAGGCAATCTAAACAGCAATAAACAAATGTCCCACTGTATCTTTATACTGTCTCATACACTGCATGTGCAGATATTCTCACATGAGAAGTGCACATAGATACTTTTTTTCCCAGCTTCTCTTTCATTCCCTTTTGCACACTCATTTACAAATACTGATGCCTTTTGTCAGAGAAATATGGGTTATCAAGATGGCAAATTTTGTTTTGATGCCTCCATTTTTTGGTAACTCTTACAGAAGCTAAGCTAACTCAGAGCACTAAATTATCAGAGGTCAGCTTTGGGAGAAAAAAAGAAGAAGTCTACTTTTAATTTGGTTTCTGAATCTGGAGAGTACAATGAAAAAATTGCATGCTAAAGGAAAAATCCTCCTTATGTTCTTTTTAAATTTAAGCTGGAATTTTAAAACAAATTTTTCAGTGCCAGAAACTGGAGCTTAAGAAAGCACACATAACAGAAGAAAGCATTGATGGAATGTTTTTCTCTCACACACTTTCAGGAGGAGCTGACTAGCCTACAGGCCAAATGATTCTTCCAGAAAAGATCTTTTAAAATGAAAACAAGAGGAACATAGTGACAGGATGGAAAAAGGCCATAAAAGCAAAAAAATGTTTATACAAAGTATATAAAAACTTTGGTTCCTCCTTTCTTCTCACGGTTGCCCCATATTTAATTTGCTGTTCATCTATCTGTGCAGGCTGGAACATATAGTCTCAGTCTTTGCTGTTTGCTTACATTCTGTCTTGGATGACCAAGACCCCCTGCATATGGATCTGCAGTTTGCTGCCATACAAATATTTGGTCTGTGAACTAGACTTTGCAACTGGGCTAAAGAGATAGTGAGCATGGCCACAGTTTTAACTGCTCCCAAAATACATGTTTAGAACAGACAAGTGTACTCTGAACTCTAAATACACAATGGGTGAACTCCATTAAAATCCTCTCTGGGGCTCTCCAGCACCTTCAGAGGCATCGTTGTGAATAAGAAGGATGAGGATCACAGCTGAGGAAGCTGGACTGATTCAGCTCAAAAATGCTAACGAGGAAGAGAAGGATCACTATAAGTTAGCTCAAACAAAGCTGGAATTGTAAGTAAGAATAAAAGAAAAATTATTTTGCATGTTCTTCAGTGCACTTTTTTACTGTATCTGCTAAAGACAAAGCCATAAGCAAATCACCTCAGTCACTTTATGGAATCCACAGATTGTCCTGAGTATTTATAATGAACATAACTCACATGACTTTAAATGTTCAGTAGAAAGCAGTGTGCAATAATAAGCTCACAGAAGGATATAAAATTATCTCACATATACATTGCTTGATGAAATACATTGACTTTTTCAAATAATAAGGAAGCTTCTCAAATGTGAGTTGCAAAGTGTATGAATGCAGAGAGGTCAAATATGTGGGCTTAGCCCTCTGTGTGTTTGTTTCTTTGGACTCACTCTAAATTACAGAAATAAAAATTAATAATTTATTGTACGTATACAAGAATACAAGTTCTCATTCAACTAAGCTAGCATGTACTCCTTGTGGTTTGCTTTATTTTGAAGAGGTTTATAAAATATTAACAAAGGCATCAAAAGAAAATAAAAAAAAAGCAGTTTTATTTTTAGGTCTTTGATAAACCCACTTGAACACTCTACAATAAATAAAGGGTAATGCTAATCACGTTTTCCCTACTTAGAAAAGATCCACAGTGACTTGGGCGTAATCACAGCCATATCAGTAAGAAAATTTTCACTTGTTCTTAAGGCTCACTATTAAGGGAAATTTTAGGAACAATAGTGTTCAAGGCTTCTTTAAGAACAAATTTTACAGTCTGCTACTGTCATAATTCCAGAAATAAGGTATATATAAAAGAAGAAAATTAATTCAATAAGTAAATATTCTTTTTTTTTTGCTTTAACTTTATTTTTTCCCCCAGATTGTACCCTGCAAGAGAAAGAAATACTTATTTTCTCATCGTGATAGCTCTTTAACGTCTCAGTCTGCATAACAGTAAAGTAAATAATCACTCTGCAGGACAACACCCAAAAATACAACAGCACACAAGATTCTGTTTGTGTATTAAAACTAGCTCACAAAACTGAGTTTAAGACAAAAATATCCTCCATCAGATAACCCATCCCCTCTCTGCAGCTCTTCTTATGTGCATTCATCATATATGACTTTAATTTTTGTGACAGCTGCTGTTAAATGAGGTTATTAGAGAAATATTCTCAAAAGTGATGCTACTTGCTGAGGGAAAACAGCAGGGGTTTTTTTGCTTATTTGGACAAAGAAAAGTAACTTGTGTGTGTAATACTAATTCGCCAAAGTTACAAAACATAGATATAAATAACTATTTGTTTGGATTAATGTCAATTACTTGAACAGGCTGAAAGAGTCCTTCAGATTAGGCTGTACAGAACAGAGAACATTGAATCAAATTGAAATTGGAGTCTCTCTATATAGAACAGCAGCTGTCTCCATGCTGTACATACACATAATACTGGAAAACATGGAACTGGGAAAAGGTCACAAGAGAAGGAAAAAGTGGACATTTTTTAATAAGCCACTTATTTATATCTGACCACGCACAAGTTTCTATTCATCTATGTGTATCCATGATATAGTCTACATCAAGTTTATTCAGGTTTTGCTTTTAGACTGTATTTATATTCCTGCATATAAATATCTTTTCTGTGCCTTAGAGTACTATTCTCAGTGGTCTCTTCTTTGAATTCTTTGAATTTCTTACATTCAAATAGAGCAGAAAATATAGGGGCACTCTGCATTTAAATTGGGGGGCTCAGTTACAGGAATATGTAATTTAATGAAAGATACACTTTTTCCAGTTAATTCTGATAAAGTGGTTCAGTTGGGACTACAGCTGTGTGTTTCATCTATGGTGAACACCGCTGCACTTTTTGCAACAGAAGATTCAGGACACGGTTCCTCCTGCTTCCTCAGGGAGCTGGGTCTTAAAATCAGAACCCTAGATGAAAAGTGATTCCTTCCACTGAGATCCACCTCATGTCATTTAAAACGTGTCCTTTGTTAGTCATTTCAGGAAGCTGAATGAGCAACACAGATCCATAACCAGCTTCAGCAGTGACCCTTCCTGCGGGGGTGTGGGAGTCATTATGACAAAGGCAGCGTGATGTGAACAGGCTGAGGCACAGACCTCTTACTTTAGTGCAGGGAAGACTTTTCCAATGTCCTTTTCTCTCTGTTAACATAAAACAAAGCCAGCTGTTTTTACACTGGTTTCAAAACTGAATGGCCTTTGAAATGCTCTTTATAATTACTACGACTTTACCTTTTTTTTCCTCCCATGACTTAATATTTTAAGGGAGTTAAAAAATCAGGATCCCTTTTATACAAGTATACATCAAGGTCCAGTAAAAAAAGGTCTTTCTTCTCCTCAGGCCATTGAAACAAACTCTTCATGTGTGAAATGCAAATGGAATCAACAAAGTCAAGCATAGGATCAGTCAGTATCTGACACTGTCCTTATGACAAAAGGATCAATATAAATCACATTCTATAAAAACATTGATGATTTGGTGTGCTGAAGGGCTTGGGGTTTTTGATTTTTGCTTCTTTAAATACTAAATCTAAAATACACTCAGATTATCACATAGGTAGCAACTAATCCTTCAGCTTTCCCTGTTTACAAATATGCATTGCAGTTTGTCTATAGACATGTAAAAAGTAGCAGAGAGAATAAGAGGGGAAAATGGTAATAAATAAGGGTATATGAGATTCAGGTTTCTACACAACATAAATAAGCCTCTTCATGCCTCAATATCAGAGAATCACAGAATGGGTCAGGTTGGAAAGGACCACAGGGGATCATCTGGTCCAACCTCCCTGCTCAAGCAGGGTCATCCTAGAGCACATAGCATAGGATTGTGTCCAGACAGTTCTTGAATATCTCCGTAATTTCCATAGTTTCTTGGATGGAGTTGTGGAACTGCAAACTCTGGACAATCAATTAAGTCAAAATAGGGTAAATAGAATTCCAGTGATGGTGCTGCCAAAAGAGACAAACATCTCCTTAATGTAGGGGAAGAGCAATCACAGACACACTGAGGCGACAGCTGGAGCTTTGACGCTTAAAATACAGGGGCAAAAAGTTTTTTTGGGACAATTAGTTTACAGGGTATTTGTATCCCTAAGCATTGTGATTGGTATGATTTAGGAAGCATCTTCTTTTGTCCTTTTTCTATATAGCCTGTAGCTCCAAAGAACTCAAGAAATTTTTCTATGAATATTATAATAAACATGTTATAAAAAGAGAAAAAATGGATTAATTTTAATTTTACGACCTGGTGGAGAAAACCAGGAGTAAATGCTTGTCATGTTGTAATCAGTTAACTTAACATCCTTGTTTCCTGCAAGTTTTGTTGTTTTCTTCCTCCTGCAAACCACTTCTGAAAAAATAGCTCACAGCTTTTTGATAAATGGAGCAGAAAACACACATCAGAACAAAATAAGTGACTTGGTTCATAAAATCCCTGATTCCTTGGAGGAAAACAAGGCATGAATATGAGGAGGACCCCTTACTTTGTGCCAGTGACTGTGAAAGAAATTTTGTATGTGAAATTCAGATAATATAGTATAAGTCCAAATAGCCAATAAATTCCTAAACATTTCATGGACATAAAAGGAACTATTTTTGAGATTTTGAATAGGTAAAATCTCCACTTCCTCTTTTAGTCAAGCTCACACTTCCAGGTGGACTGAGGAAGGGATACGAATGCGAGGGAAGGAAAAGAGTAAAACTCCTTATCTGCAAAAACCCCATGTGTTACATGGTTCATCAGGGCTCTAGGTTAGAGGAAACTGTTCCTGTGATGCCAGGAATCCTGGCTGAATGTCCATTGGTCCCAGGAGTTTTGGAAATTACTCTTGGCTGACAGATAAAAAGGAGCAAAACTCCAACTCCACTGTAACCAAATGCTCTTTTTATATTAACTAAGAAGGCAACCTGCCTAGATGTTTTCTTCTATGACAGGTCCTGCAACTGCTTTATCACACTATGTGTGACTTCAAAAAAAAAGAGAAAATGTTCAATGAAGCCTACTCTAATGAGCTCAGAGCACTTGCATAAAACTGAGCTGAGCAGATGGAATTTCAGCTCTTGGCTGAAGACAACATTTCAGTTCAACAGTCCTGTGTTCTTCAAATGTAAGTCTATAATATTCAGTCTTGTGGTTCCCTGAATTGCAAAAAAGGTACGTTAAAACATAAGTCTGCAGCATACATAGAATTTTTGCACACACACACTAACACAGACATTATATAACAATAATGCATTACTTTTTAATTGTATTGTACCTTTTCTTTTATTCTTATCTCCCTTGAAATATTTCTGATTAAATCTGAATTATAAGGACACAAAATCCAGAAGAGAAGCTCAAAGCATTACTAGATGAAAGAGCAAAAAGTACCTACCTTCCAAGACAAAAAACGGTTTAATTTTGAAATTCTATTCACCCTTTCAACTGCCTTATTCCTCACTAACACATTAACACTATTCTAAAATTAAAGACTATGGTCTTTTAGAGAGAATGGGGAAAAAAAAAAGGTGAGGAATGCACATGTTTATATCATTAGCAGTTTTAGCATTCCATTATGTTGATCCATATCATATTCTCTAATAATAAAAAAAGATTTTAGTATTATGTGGTGGCTGCAAAAAAAAATTGCATCCATAATTGTGAAACTGTAAAATTATGGGATTTTAGTTTCTTCTTCATTTGTACTAGATTCTCTATTTTTTCACCTTAGTTTTTTTCTTTTTTTTTTCTGTAATTACTAAGCATTCACATGGCATACCATCAACCTTAACAGTTTCTAAATAAGCTAATAATTTTTAAAGCTGTTGTACTAGTAATGAAATGAATGTTGTTCCATTCTATAATTTAGGATATTGAGGAGTAACAGCCTAAACAATCATAAAGGGTCATGGCCAAAGTAAATTCATGAGCAGAACTCTATGTATTTTACCAATGATAAAAGTAAATCCCACCATATTCAAAAGAAAATCAGTGAATGAGTCCCAGGTCACAAAACTCTTTCTGTTTTCCACTCACATAGCCACCAGCTGAATCGGAATATTTCTATTGTAGAATGCTTAAATTCTGTAGAAAATTGCCATTGTATACATCTACTTAGAATGTTACCTTCTTATTTTTAATTTTTTTCCTAAATATTCAAAAATATATTTTAGTAGTCATACTTCTAAGCAAAAAATCAAGCATTTGATGATTTCAATGACTCAAAGCTACATTTTGCAGCTTTCATTTTTTTCTAAAATAATATTTCCCATTTTGACCATCAAAAACAGAAAAAAAAATTAAAAATCCAAAGGTTTTAGTACCACACATGAAAATTCAGAGTATAGATTTGACAAATGATAATAAAAAAGAAAAATCAGAAATATTTAATGACAACAAAAATATCTAATTCTCTATAATATTTCAAATCTCTTATGCTTGGAAAGCTCTTCCTCATTGAGGTCTTATAATACCAAGTAGTTTTTTTGTCACAGACTATGAGCAAGGTTATATTTATTTATTCAGTAATGCACAAGAAAGTGCATTTTTTTCAAAATAAGTAATTCTATTCTGTATTGAAAGTCAGAGAAAAAAAGCAATATAATAATACAAGGTGGGAAACATATACTCCATTGTAGAAATAGTTATTGCTGCAAAACAAAACTCTATTATTAGGAGAAATATTCAAAGAGAAAAAAAAAGACAATCTACCTACTTTGTTGTTTGTATTTGAAGCAAATATGTCATAGACATATATATATATAAACTTAGAAAAATAAATTATGTTCAAATATTTTTTCTATTCAGGGCTGGGATGCAACATTATAAGAAATTTTCTAATCATATTGCTGTTCTGATAGGAGAGAAAATTAGCTTCCATATGAAAACTATGGAGCTGCAGTTTTCTATCAGGTTACAGGAAAACACTTGCTTCTTCCATGAGTGACTCTAACACTGACATTGGGCTCCTCTGCTACAGCTTGGGGTTTTGATGGTGATCAGAGCACCCTACCAGAAGCCACACTGCTCCATGCTCCAGAATAAGTGGCCCACCTGGATAAGTGCCCAGAGCTTAAGGTATCTGTTTTCTATCTTCATGATTAGTGACAAGGCATAAATTGAATACTTAAAGGAGTGCAAATGTTCTCAGACTGATTCTTAGAATGCAAAAATCATCCTACTAAATTATCTTCTTGGCTGACATTGTGAAATGTGTGATCTGGCAGAAGGTACAACTTTAGCTTTGCTTAAACGAATGCATCAACTTTCATAATGTTGTAGGAACAGAATTACAATATTCTGTGGTGGCTCTGAAGATAAGCTATTTCATGCATAGGATGCAGATAAGAACAAGACATTTGTACAAAACACTCAGTTAATTGCATAAAAAATTCCACTCTCTAGAAGTAAATGGATTATTTAGTATATTTATTGAGGAGGCAGATCAATTTTACTGCTGTGGTATAAATCACATTTTTTCAAATAATAATTTAAAAAAAGCATTATGCCTGTTCCATTTTGCTTTGGAAGGAAACATACCTGTACAAAACCATGCACTTCCTATGACATACTAACAGTCATAGTAAATAATCAACTCAGCTCTGGATAAAATTGAGTTGCACAATGAAAAGTTCACTTACAATACTAAATGAATAGCCCAAATTATAATTTTCTTTAAACTTGAGAAAAGATTGAGAGCTAGCATAAGTCTTTAAAAATTTTAATTTCATTAAAAATGAAATTAAATGAAAACAAAAACAACAACAAAACCAAATCAAACAAAAAAAATCTCTGGGAATTTTGGAGAGCATGAAGTGTTGGCTATTCTCTGCAAACATTGTGGGTGAGAGGTCTTTATAAAAGCCTGAGAGAATGTTGTGGAAGTGATAACTACAAGTTATCCCCTCATATTCATGAAAAGATGTGATCTATGACATTAAAAAAATCCACACAGAAAAATATCTCCTTGTTGATATCTATCCTTCACTTAAAAGTTTCCATTGTCACTACAAGATACACCACGCAGAGTACATTTTTGACTTAGGGTTAGCTTGGCTACCCTGTCATTCAGTAGAACAACAGTAAATTGATGACAGGGGCTTTTCAAAATTCGATTGAAGTGTTGCAAGTGAAAGCAGAGTAGTTGATGATCTCAAAAATTTAGCTGAAATACTCCTTGTACTTAATTCTCCTTATTTTCTTATGTTTGGTACCACGTTTCATGTAATACAGGACTAGTACCATGAACTCTCTCTTGAATCTTCTTTTCTCTCACCTTCAGTATCAAGGACAATAACTCATAGAGGTAGGAATAATTTTCTCTTTCTATAATCCTGACAGTATTACAAGAAGTAGTCAAGAAATCAATCTATTTTGAAACACAAAAATTACTATTTTTAATATGTGTGTATTTTATAGAAAACCCTGTCCATACCAAGTACTTAGGATATGAGGATTTCTCTTACTTTTCTTTTTCTTACTAAATGGAAAATATTGAATTTAACCTTACAAGTTAAACTCATGAGTTGCAATTACCGAGGATATACTGAAGGCAAACATTTGTTTTTATTGATTATGAAAATTAAGTGACATGTTCATTGCATAGTCCATTCTGATTGTTTGTTTGTTTGTTTTTTCTTCTCAAAAAGAAAATTGGTCATAAATCACAATCATTCTGCAAGATTTTTTTTTTTTTTTTTTGCGTGATCACAACTTCTGCCTGACATAAAACTTGCCTATTTCCTTGTTTCAATCTGTCCATTTAGTTATGCTGGACAAAAAAAACCCCCAGCATATCCAGGATTATTCTTAAACTTATTTGTCTGAATACTAATTATTGTCATGTCCCAGAAAGAAATATCCAACAAGACTCATACTTACACATATCCTCCAATCATACTCACTTGCTAAATCAGAAGTTTCTATTTATCTCCTTTTACTTACCCATTAAGACCCAAAGAGGCTCTTGCTAATCTATCTTTAACATAGTGTGCAAGTACAAACCCAACATCCATTTCTCACTTCCTGAAAAGGAATTAATGCTGCCACTTGATCTGGACAAGTAGAACTATAAGTTCTTTAATAATGACAAGGAAAGGAAACTGGGGGCTTTATAGTACTTTCAAATGCTGAGGAGAAAGAAACAGGCCAAGATTTACAAAAATTACCTTGTTTCCTGAAGAACAAGGAAGAGTCTCATAAGACCTATGGTCACTGCAGATACACAAACAAATTTTTGAGCAAGGGAAACTCTTGCTTAAAACTCCTTTCCTGTAACACCTTGCAGTCCATTGCAAATTTGCAGGGTAACTGTGTCAATAGTCTCAATAACATGAGCTTAAACTTTGTGAGGCATTAAGTGCAACACTGTAGACTCAGAAAGTATTTCACAGGTAGATTCAAGTGCAAGTCCATTTTGGTTAACGATACCTGGATATCATTCTGAAAGACTGGGAAATCACACATACACAATAATCCCTGCCAGCCATAATGCCATTTTGTTTATAAATATGAAAAGCACAGTCACAACAAGTTGTTTCAGGAGCTGCTACAAAGCAAACTGAAAATATAATTTACATAAACCCATGTTCTTTCCTGGGACATAAAATATGAGGATGGAAAGAATGGCAAGTCTACTACACCCAAATAATTTTCAAGAGCCTTAAATAGATCTGTTAAACACATCAGCAGGGCGACAATGAGCACTCTCATAAAAGGTCAGTAAGTCAGTCAGAACCTACTGAGATGGGTTGGGGCTTTCAGTTGAAATGTACCTACTGCCAAGAATTCTGTTTATCTTATATTCTCCAAACCCCTGTATCATGTTTGTCAAAGCTATTTAATGTGAATCAACTCTTCAGGAGCCAAAAGCACAATCAGAAAAAATCTATAACTATACAGCCAACAATAGAGTTACACAGCCACTATCCACTATCTCAGTATTTGTAAATCAAAATTTACAAATTAAAGACTTAAAAATTAATTTGAAGATATTGCTGTTGCTACTTCTGTAGGAAGAAGAAAAATATGGAGCAACACAGAGATTTCCTGAACAAAAAAACTCATGGAAAGCCAAGTTCCTAATGTAAGCCTGATAGAAAATATATTCTGTCCAATGCTTTATGCATTAAACTCATTGTTCTCTCTATAGCAGATAATTCTAATTGCTGGGGCTATACCATTTTGTACAATGCAGTAAGCTCTTACTGCATAAGGAGCAGCACTAATAGGCAATAAGCAAAAAATACAAACTACAGAGTCTTTATCCAACTATTTATCTCACAGAAAAAGCTGAGAGTTTTCACTGTTTATATTCTAGGGAAAAAACAAAGATACTCTGCATGAACTGTATTTGTACAAGGGGTGTGGTAAGACTGACTTGAGTCAACAATGTCACCGGTGGCCAAAAAGGTCACCCCTGTCCTGGGGAGCATTAAGCACGCTAGAGCTGAAAGAAGGGATTGTTGTGCTCTGCTCTGCACTGGCATGACCTCACCTCACCACTGCATGCAGTTCAGGGCTCCACAATATCAAAAGGATAAAAAAAAACCAGAATTTGTTCAAAGGAGGGCAACAAAGATGGTGAAAGGCCTAGAAGGTATGACTTAAGAAACTAGGTGTACTCTCCTCAGAGAAGACTGAGGGATGCCTCATCCGCCTGCTGTGAGGGGGAACAGGGAGGGATTTGGTGATCTCTTCTCTCTGTTGTCTGGTGACCCAGAGTGAGGAAATGGCTTAAAGCTGCATGATGGAATGTTCTGACTGGATATCAGGAAAAAGTTCTTTACTGAGATGGTGGTCAAGCACTGGAACAAAGTCCCCAGGGGAAGCAGTCATGATCCCAGGACTGTAAGTATTTAAGAAAGAGTTGGACAAACCCTGTAGGTATGTGGTTTAAGTTTTAGGCTGCCAGGAATTCTTCCCATTTAGAGTCAGGAACTCGGCTTAATAGTCTCTTCCAACTCAGGATATTTCCTGATTCAGTGAAATATCATGATTTTAAAAACTTATACTTCCTTTTCTAAAATGTCTCATGTGGTGGATAAAATTCTGTGCTTTTAAGACTTCAGGTTGCTTTTGTCCAGATGCAGTTTTTACTGAATACTTTTGAAAAGGGTATTATTTCACATGAGTAGAAAACAAGATATTTTCGTGTGGTAAAACATCTTAATTATTAATGTAAACCTCCTGAATAACCAGTGTTGATACATTTGATTAGAACAGATGGTTCAACAATTGCTGTTAAAGCAATACTCTGAGATACTAAAATGTTTTACCAATATATTTTTTTTGTTTATTTACCAAAACATACAGTTCGGGATTAGAAAAGAAAGCAGACAGGTGTTCCATTTCTATTCAGACTGAAATGATGGAAGTGATATCATTATGCAAAGGTCTGGTTGGAGATTCTAATGAAAAACATTCTAATATTCTAATGAAAATCAATTCCCAAAACAGAGAAATAAAATATATGATCACGAGGACATTTTTTATTCAAGGTTTCTGCTCCCTCAAAAACAGGCCACTTATGACCAAATAAAAAAGTAGTTGATGTCAAGTAAAGTGAAAACCAAAATGGAAAAATTTTCCAGGTATTTACACACAAAATAAGCACCATGTTCACCTTCTGGCTCAGAGAAAGTGCTGGCTTATGGGAACTAGTTACAACAGAATCAACACCAATTGGCCATTCAATGAAAAATTTAAACTTTCATTAGAGAGTGTTTCCTGGTTATATAATTTAAGTACAAAATAATGAATAATCATGAAAGTTTACATTAAACAGGAAATTTTCAAACTCTTACCCTAGATAGGAAGACAAATAAATAAATAAATAAATAAATAAATAAATAGTGGTGCTATTATTGCTAAGCTAAGGTACATTAAAGTAGTGGTGGAAGATGTTTTTAAGAATAGCAAAATTAAATAAGTCCTTAAGTCATGTTTTCAAAAAAAAGTATCTCAATTACCCAAAATTATAATCTCAGAGCTTCAGCTTTTTTCAAGGTCTGATACTCTTTGCTACAAGCACAAACTCAGATTAACGCTTTGCAAATATTTATATGCTGAAATAATCCTAAATCAATGTAATTTATAGGACAAAATTCCAGCTGTTGGAGTCTGTTCTTCTGCTATTTTCATCAATATTTGTGTTCAGGCATTAAAAAATAACATATTCACTCCCTAGACAGCTTTATGCAAAATCTATTCATTTTTCATTCTCTATCCAAAATGAGATCGTTTCAGAGCTTGATTCTGGTATCTGAGGCTTTCTTTACTTGTCAGGCAGTCTGTGAACCATAGTGGGGAGAGTCCCCCATCTTCTGCTCAAGCATAATCTATCACTGAAGTGGTGAACAAACTACTATTTAAACAAAGTTATCTGTAACTTCTGGGCTACCCACATTTGGTCTTTAGGAAGTGACTATGAGATAATGTTTTCCATTAGTATGTTTTAGTGATAGTGCTATGTTTTGCATGCTATCAAGACATATATTGCCTATATGCCTATATTAAGACAGAATATTTATAATTCATTGTATTGAACAGCACACCTTTACTTTGTATCTAAGAAAAAAAGATGAATTTTTTAAGCAATAACTCTGTAAGTAATATGTTTTAAATAGGTATTTCACTGCAAAATGGTGTTTCACATGATGTAAATAATGTTTCCCTAACATTTTCCATAAAGTATTAAAATTCTGATTTTAACAGTCCATAAATTCTCATACTTCTGGCAGATCTCTTCTCCTATGTCCACATTCATTCCCTTCACCTGGTAGTTAAAGATTAAAGCATTTCTACTTTTGCTCAATTTTGAGATCTGTTTTCTGTATTTAAAGCACATTTTCATACTGTGTTCTCATCTCAGAAGGTTCTAAAACTTTCCATATCTAGAATTTGATTTCAGTTATCAGTATTCCATTCAGAATTATATTTTACTTCAGCTTCTGGATGATAAATTCTAATTCATTCAAATTGCAATTCTAAAAGTTTCTACATAGCTCTTCAGCTACTTCTAATGTATAAACATATGTAAGCGAAGAAGAAAATAATCACAATAATATTCCAGAAGTTTCAACAAAGTACAATAAAGGAAATAACAAAATCTCCTTCCATACGTACTAGCATGATTGAGGAATAACTTTACCATTTTGTTGAAGCACTCTGGTATAACACTGAATGGCTTCTAGTCCAAGAATGAATAAGAAAGAAAAATCCTTGCACAATTTTTCACTGGTAAATTAAAAAAAACAAACCCGAACCAAACCAAAAACCAAAAAACACCAAAACAAACATATAAGATATTTATAAAATCATATTTTTAGAGCAGGAATATCAAAAATGCATCGTTTGAAGTCCTTTTTAATTGCCAACCATTTTAACTTTGAAGACTGTCCCTTTGTGATGCAATTAACACCTTGTTTCACAGCAGCCCTGGAAAGATCAGAACTAAATAGCTATATCATAATATACAGCTAAATCAAAATAACTCAAGTTTTTTCTTGATTGTGGGATATTTAGTAGAAGGTGTTATCACACAGCAATCTTTTCTCCTAGAAGTAGTACTTATTTTTGTAAAATTGATAGGCTATTTTATATCTTTGAGTCTTTTAGCCATCTGTGAAACTTGGCAAGAACTGGCCAATGGTTTAAAAAGTTGTTAGCAGTGGAGGAGGGCAGGATAACAGATAGACATACAGACAGTATGTATTATTAGATCAGGTGTTAGACCATACCTGAATTAGACCATGTGTGTTAGCAATGATTTTATTACTTGAGACTTTTTCATGTCTGTTAGGAATCATCTCCATATGCCAATAAAAAGTAATTTAACTAAAATACAGATTGCATCTCTTGCATTTGAGTGTCATTGTATGTGTGGTTCCCATCCTTACAGAAGAAGCTGTAAGAAGCCAACATAAAAGCCGTAAAAGGAATTGATTCATGTTAAATTGTCTATACTCAGGTATCAACTAAACATATGGAGCATGCAGCCACTATGGCTGAATCAAAATTAAGGTTAGGTCTTTCGGATGTGTTCACTTTACTGATAAAACACCCTCCTGTGTACAACTAGCTACTGTCTGATCATTGCAGGTGCAAAATAATCAGAGTATTGCTAAGAACTGTGATATTCAATGAGCACCAAGGATGTCTGGTACCCAAAGCAGTCTGTTACCTATCCTTAGGTAAAGGACCTAATTATGATCTTTATTATGCACAAGCTGCTTCTAGTAAGCGACATTTGGAAGTGTGATTACCTAGGAAATATAGATTCAGGTCCTTGCCAAGAAACAGGTTCTGCTGGTAGAAGAACATCATCTGAAATCTAAAATCATATTTCAATACTGCAAAATAGTCAAACATAATACTATCTGCCTCACTTTGTTCATTAGCCAGTACAAACCTCACAAATTTTACACAGTTATTTGAGCAATCAGCACACACTATCTCAAGTTATAATTACCCACTAGATATTAGAAGTTTCTCTGTTCCAAGCAATTTAATTGGTTGAGTAATGTCAGCTCTCTTGCACAGAGAGGATTCACAAAATTTCATCAAAATACACTAAGACAAACTCTGCTGTTCTTTAATTTCCAGGACAAAATGTAAGAATGTTGTATAAGGGGATTACTGTTATGCTTTTTCTTGGGAGTAACATATAGAAACATATTGTACATACGTGACACCATATTACTGACAGCACCCTTTTTTTCTTTTTTACTAAGAAAGAAATCATTAAAGTATAAACGGAATAATTTAAAATTTATTAAGGAATAGGGAGGGTTAAGTATGTACGGTGATCCTCATAATTCAGGTCTATATAAAGATGTACAGCTGAGTGACTTGCTACACCTAACAGAAGTTAGCATCAAGGGAGTAAGAAAAAGAGGAAGAAAGACAACCCATACCGTATGGTTAGTCCAACAGTTCAGGTGCATAACCCCAATACAGATTTACACACACGACTTTAGTCTAATAAACTTTTTATGAGCTATGAAAAAAGAAATGCAGTGTTATAAAAGAAAATAGGTTTTTAAAGGGTGTCAGGATATGCCTAGCCTTCAAAATTTCTCAATACAAAGATATGTTGACTCCCAAGATTCGGTGGGGGTCAGGAACACTGACTTTAACTAGTATCTGGAAAAGGCATTAAACTTCCCTCTTAAATGCCGTTTCAAGAATATTTTCTATCTACTCTCAGTGAGAAAATATTCTTTGAAATAAACACTGTACAGGGTCATAGAGAAGAAATCTGCAGAAATAGCAACTACAGCAGAGCTAAGTTAATAAATCGGATGTTCCTCGCTGTAAATTATTTTAAGTTTACACTTTCATTTTCCACCTCTGAAAACTGACATAATTTGCAAACTTCTTCTGCCAGAGAGCCTGTGGTCCAACTCTTTTCATATAGCAGCATTTGTCACAATCACAAGCTTTTCAAGAAAAAAAAACAAAAACCCAAAAGCAAACTCCAGTCTGTGTGACAAATAGCAGGATATTTCATGTGAAAAATCTGCAAATCACTTCCTTCCTAGATCTGATGACTCACAGGACACAAAAGAAAACCCTTTTCCCAAGCATAGAGGACACAGCAAATGGAGAATAGCAACTTTGAAAAGGTGCAAATTAAGTGTTTTCATTAGGATCTGCTCATCAGAAGTAGCACAGTACTAAACAGTAGCATAGATTCTGCATATCATTCAATACATACTCAGTGCCTTTTCATAACTCACCAGTCTCTTTTTGAAGGCAACCAAAGATAGGACAAGGCGAAATAGGCTCAGGTTGCACCAGGGGTCATTTAGACTGGATAGTGGGAAAAAGTTCTTCACTGAAAGGGTGGTCAGACATTGTAACAGGCTGCTCAGGGAAGTGGTGGAATCATCATCCCAGGAGGTATTAAACAGACCCTTAGATGTGACATTGAGGGAGATGGTTTGGTGGTGGACTTGGCAGTGTTAGTGTAATGGTTGGAGTCAATAACCTTGAAGATCTTTTCCAATACAAATGACACTTTGACCTTTCAAGCCTTTCAGAAGTTATACATGTACCATCTGTGACCAGAGGCAACACAATGAAGAAATATTTTCTATTATATAAAGAAAAAGCAAACATTTTTTCCACCATCTTCTCAGATAATTCTGCCATTCACGTATTACAAAATTCTGTAAGGCCTGTCTGAGGTAGCCAACCCTTCCAGAGGCACTTCTATCCCTAGATCAGTGAAAGGTAGTCTGTTCCTTTCCTTTCACTTAAATTTTCATTTTACTGCCATGCTAAGAATGTCACCCTAAGGCATCATGCTGACATTCTATTTTCTGTTACTCCTGATTCCATTGGCAAATATTTGTTTTCCACACCAACTATGCAGGTGATTTGGTCTTACTCATGAATTTTCTTTCAAACTCAGAAGAATTAGAGTTTTGATTCATTTTATCTCTGTGCTGTAATTATGACAGTAATATCAAGTCCAAATGAAAGTATTAACAAGAGGAAATGAATGGAATTTTAAGTTTTCAATTGCACTTTATCTTCCTAGCAAAAGAAAAACTAGCTAATGATGCAACGTGGCACACAGAAATTAAATTATCAAGAAGTCACTACATGGCTTTCCGTAACTCATTTTACAAAGAATATGTTGGAAACTTTCAGAGTTCTCATTAGCAGTAATGTGGCTGTTTATGAATATTGACACTATAAGCCATTCATTAGCCTCAGTACTAGGAGGGTGTGGGATCAAATTACCTATAAACTTACTTAGACTGCAAAATTTTGCTAAGGATTTTGCATTAATTAATTCTAAGTGGTGTCTTTCACAGCTTTATAAAAGAAATTATCTTCTTTCTTAGCGCCATTAAAACATATTTAGTGAGTTATGGACTCCACATCATGAAAAATTTAACTGATTGAGTGAGTTCAAATTACTAACTATTGATTTCTCTTGACTTTGAAAACATGGTGACATCTGTGGGCAGACATTTCCAGCTTGGTAATATTTAAAGTGGCTCTGCAAAAGGAAAGACAAAATCCTCTAACATCACATCCCTATTACAGCTATGTCATGGTGTTGCCAGTAATGTTGAAGGAGGTGATCCTTTCTCTCTACAGAACACTGGAGTGACCAGATCTGGACTCCTGGGTCCAATTCTGGGCTCTCCAGTACAAGAGAGTCATGGACATAATTGGAGAGAGAGTTCAACAAATGAACAAGGAGATGATGAAGGGACTGGAGCATCTCTCCTACAAGAAACAGATGAGAGAACTGGAACAGGTCAGCTTGGAGAGGAAAACGCTCAGATTCAATCTTACCAAGGAGTATAAATATCAGAAGGAAAAGAATGAATAAGAGGGAAACAGACTATCCTGAGTGCTGCCCGGTGACAGGGCAAGAGGCAACAGGCACAAACTGAAAAACAGGAAATTCCAAATGAACACAAGAAAATGTCACTGAGGCAGGCTGTCCAGTGAGGTCATAAAATCTGTGGAAATATTCACCATCCAACTGAACATATTCTTGGGCAAGATGCTGTAGCTGATCATGCTTGAGCTGGGGACTAGACTAGATGATCTCAAGAGGTCCTTTCCAACCCACATGATTCATTGACTCCCTAAATTTAAAAGGTCTTCTATTGAAGGTATTTCCAGGCAACCATACACACAATGCCACATTAGGAATTATATTTAAATAACGAATGCTCTAAAGAACTATGAGACGCAGCAATTCCAAGAAAGGCTTTTAATTTTGTTTTCATCAGTACCCTACCCCTCTCCATGCATTATACTAACAAGGGTCTGTAGGTAGTATCATAGTGCAAACAATGTAAAAAAGAAAATATTAATGGCCATAAGGTGAAATATTTAAAAAAAAATAAAATAATGTCTTGATTGGCTTACCATCTGCCTGTGCATGTATAGAGGCAAAAGTATGTGAATGTAAATGCTTACATTGTTTGAGTTTTCTAATTTTTTAAGAACGTGTCTATAAATCTCTAAGCAATAATGATCCAATGATTACCAGCATGCAGCATAGTGAAAGAAAATAGTCTTAAAATTTCTTCAGTATTATCAGAATCCAGGTGAGATTTCTCAAAGCATGGTTAGCACGTGCCAGAAGTCTTTCAAGCCTCACAGACAAGGTTTAGAAGCATACTTCTGCACAATACTTAACTGAACCACAGATAAAGAAAGCATCAACAACAGCTCTTTACTGGGAGCTCCAGGCAATTAACTAGCTTGCGCCTTTGGTATATTAGGCTGTTAGACATCATAGAGCAGTTGCACTAAGACTGATGTGTACTATCCCAGCCTAACAGAACATGGATAATCATTATGATAAACCTGACTCTTCAGACAAGAAACATGCCTGAGGTAAAATAAAGCCTACAGCTCCAAGAAATCTGTATGTTTGAGAGTTTTACACAAAATTCTCCCTGTATAATCCCCTAGATTTCAGGCTCAGACTTGCAGCTCTACTCCTACTTCTCTAGAGAAAGACCTAGATTTCATTTTGATCAGGCGACTATAAATTCTGATCTATAGTTTGGGCAGTAAGAGTAAGTGGTACAACAAAGGAGAGTATTTAAAATAAAGTGGGCAAACAGTGAAGATGTTGAGAATTGTGGGTAGATATGTCTGAGATCTTTTGTGACTAAACAAACATTTTTTAGCATAAATATGGCTCTGTACATTGACATTTCCATACATGAAATTCCATGCAGTTGTTTACATAATTTAACACTCTTTTTGTCGTACCAATCAAAAAAGACAAGAGCTTCAGAAGTTTATTCAAGATTCTATGCANTATGCAAATATTTTACTCTTGAACTGGATAAATCAAATCATCTCAGACATTTTTGATCATGAACATACCCATTGTTTTTCAATTACAGTTTTACTAGACAGGAGGGATAAAAAAATCCACATAATTGCCATAACTACACTTTCAAGCATGTGAATCTATAATTAAGGCTGTATGTTTATGCAGTTTTATTATAAAGCCACTTCCAAAATGAGCAGATTTTCCTCTTTGGTGGGTAAAAAGAATTAATCAAGTAAAACAGACAACTTACTTACTTAGGTTACCACTTCTACCCACACTTGCAAAAAGACCACTTGCTGAATTATCAGAGTAGTGCAAGTTATGTGCTTATTTTCTGTCTTTTTATGCGTACAGAAACACTACATCTCAGACACCATTTTGTGACAAAAACAGATAAAGGATGACATAAAGTGTCAACACTTTACCATATTATATTTACCAAAAAACTATATGATTTATATATATGGAAAATACATCACAGATACACAGACTAGATTGCTTTTCAGCACCATCAATCAATGGGGCAAAGAAAATCTATGCACTCTATACGTGCATGCCATCCTAATCGGTAGTAAAAGACCTCGCTGACAACATATAAGATAA
>VWZV01005529.1:34120-197890 GCA_013397155.1 Irena cyanogastra | reverse complement strand
AATGTGACTTCTTTTCTTAATTATAATGCCATCATTGTGGAAGGATATAATTTGCAGTATGCTGTGAGGAAATATGACTAAATAATATCGAAATAATCACTGAAAAGTAGAAAAGTCATTAAAAATAATCATTCCCTTATACACAGAGGTACACAGCAGCAGATAATTACAATTTGTTCAAATTGTCTGCATTTACCTATTCGTTTATCATAATTTTCCTCCAAGAAAATGCTGTTTCTTTTGCAGAACAATCAATTCACCTAATTAACTATTAACCTGGTGCTAAGGCTCATTTAGAGACTCGCCCACCAACAGTACAATAATTCAAATAAAAATTCATTACTGTTCAACTAAGGTGGAATTTTTAGCTTATGATTTGGATATTCTTCTGGCTGTGGTTTATAGCTAGTGTTCAACAAGTGGAGGAAGAATTGCTTCAATATTTTGATAGCTGAAAGACTGTGTAAGGAAGACAATATCTTATAAGAGGGTTCTAACAGTAAAGATTCTTGTATTTAAAAAATCTATTCCTTTTTTCCTTAACACAATCACAGACCATTCTGAAACATGCTGCGTCCCAGAAATAACACTGTTCCTTCTTAAAATACACATGTTAAAAAGAGGATTGTGACATGGATTTTAAAAACTAACTTTCCAAGAACTTTTCACAGAAATAAAGTAATATTTGTAGTTTTGAAATAAACATTATTCTCACAACCCTAGGAAAATGGAGCAGACCTTTGTTTTTTTTCTGTTGCCCTTTCTAATGTTTATAAACTTTCAGTTTTAATCTATTGTGGTCAAACAATAATGTTTTAAAATCTAGCTCTGAAAATATCTGATCTTGCTATCTCATTCTTGACTGTATCAACAGACAAGAATTAGTAATGGCATTTCACACATATTGAGATAAACACACATTGCAACACTCTCTTACTTCTATAAATATCTGGCTGCAAGTCACCTTTTTCAACAAATGCACCCACAGCTGCTCTATGTTGTTACAACTTCCATCATTTTACAATGAGTCTTATAATTAAAAGTGTCAGACATAGATTATGATGACTCATGGAAGAAAAAAAGGCAAGAGGAATATTTTTATAACTTATGAAAAAAGAAATGATGGTGCTAAAGCAAACACATTAAGAATTATCTGGTGCTGTTTTGAAGATGCACAACATGAAAAGCTTCTGTAGCAGGAAATCTGTTACACAAATATTTCAAATTAATTTTTTAAAATATTTCTGTGCTAAGGGAAATAGCAGAAGGATATTTTCTGTGTTGTGAAGTACTCAGGCTGTTAAACTGTTAATATATTATCTGAAAGAGTGACTGCTAAGAAATAATAATTTTTCAAGATTCACCCTAGGACGTAGTTATGACTATAAAGCAGCATTAGAGAAGGTTGTGGGAAATAAATAAATCAGCCATCAAAAAGACATCAGCAGGAAGATCCAGTGGCTGAAGTAAAAAAACAGAGAATTAAGGAGAAAGTGACAAATCAGTAATAATATATCTGAACAAGAAAAGACTTGAAACTTCCTACTGTGATAGTCAGGAAACTGAGCTACTGAGGTAATCAGCAAAACTAAAGACAGAGAATCAGCAATATTTGGAAATTATCTTTGGATATTTTTCTGCTCATTTGATAAAGAAGACTGGAAATATGATGACTATTTTTTTTTAATACATTGTACTAAAGTGAAAGCAGAGCTTCTATCTGCTTCAGGAAGTGAACAAGAAAGAAGGAATGCACATTAGAAGGAACACAAAAAGACACATGATGAAATCTAAAGGCTTAAAACCCATAAACTATTTGGGTATGACCTGAAAGAAATTTCTGATATTCATAAGTCAGTTTTTTTAACATAAAGGTGTTCATTCAGTACTAGAAATTATGAGAAGAATGATTGAAGGTTGTGAGAGAGTGGGAAACAGGGAAGAATTATTTTATGGTGACAAAGATGTTTTGAAGAACGTGGAAAAGCTTTCATGTATGTTGGCTAGATTATATGAAGCTATGTATTAGTGTGTCATGATTGAATTTTAAGAGTGGCTGAAATTATGAAGATTTATGGAGTGTTTGTGGTATTTATGTGTAAGAGATAAGATAGATACAGTTTTGCTTTAAGGATAACAGTAAGATGCCAGATAAAGGAAGGTAAAGATTTGAATTTCCCAAGATGTTTCCTGTCATTCTAGTTCTTTCTTGCCTCTCAGGTGTTTTGAGGCATCCAAAGGAAATCTACCCTAATGACTCCTAAGTGGGAAGCTTATGCCACTTTTTATTTTCATAGATGGACAGAAATTATGATGAGAAAATGAAATGTATGTTAATTCAATAATCAAATTTTTATCCATTTTTGAAAGAGACAAGAGGCTGAGCGTCACAGGTTGAGTCGTACCTATCTTGTCACGGTCAGAGAAACTTTAGAAAACTTAATGTGGTAGAAGTACAAAAAGGTGTAATAGAGGGTCAGTTTGGGAACTGAAAGCTTTTAGGAGTTCTTGAGAAGAAAAAGGCTTCCAGACCACCGTAAAAAGTAAAGATTCCAGAAAGGCTGCTTGAGGAGTTATAGAATCTGTTGGAAGTAAAGATGAGCTAGGAAAATACATTTCAGTCAATCAATGCAAGTTTGAACCCAGTTTCCCACCATCCCATCCAATTCCATTGTTTACAGTAAGTTGCAGAGAAAGCAGGCCAGGAACAAGTGCTCTCTAAAGAAGAGGCCTGATAACTAATGAGGGTACTCTGGAACAGAAATGTATAATTGTAGAAAAGCATATGAGATAGACCTTGGACCTGGTTCCAAAACTAAATGAGGAATTTAGTCCTACTGCGAGCACTTATTAGGCACATAGCAAGAAGATGTACACAGACATAAATTGATGGATAAAAGACCTGCATAGGATTGTGGAAAAAATTACAAAGACTTTGTGGCTAATTATAAGAGGTCTGTCAGCAGAGGACTGAGAAGAGAAACTGAATTTTATGGCTGTGCAGAAAAAAGAGACTCTCATAGAACATATTGCTACAGATGGTAGGAAAGTTGTCAGTCCAGAGTGCAGAATATGGGCCAAGCCCCAGGGACAATTAGTCTTATTTAAGTGGATTTACTAACACAGAAACCTGCTATACAGCATAAACTGTCATTTAGTTAAAATAAAAGTCATCTAAGTCAATAATTGGAAATTTTACAAATACTGCAACAGTGAGATTCACAAGTGGGTCCCAATGAACTAAAACAGAGCATCTGGAGAAAAAACCAGGTGTTTATATCCAGTTGGATTGAAACATCCAGAAAAATCCCAAACCTGAGATGTCAAAAAGGGTTGCAACAATACTAAAAAATGAAAATGTCTTGACCAACAAGAATATTTGCAAAATTATGTTAGATACTCCCATCTATTTAAGAATGGAGGATCATTCACAGAGGCAGGACAAAGTCTTTTCTTTCCCCTTCCAAAGGCCTGATCATCCCTGGGTATGGCATCCCACAATAGCAGTGTCCTATTGAGTCTTTCCTGTTGAAGCTGTTTCTGGTTATGTTCTGTTTATGCTTATGTTTATGTTCTGCAGTCACTGGAAAAGGGGCTTGAATTTAAAATAACTCATTCAATACCTCAACTAACAACTTATTAGCTTGTTTTTCAGCATTGTCTCACGTCTCTGGCTAATGAATTATAATAGTTTTTGAAAGCCCAGCAAAAATTTTTGTGTGCACTTTATACAATATAAAGCAACATCGATAAAGATGTTGGAAGACAAGTTTTTGGCAGGATACCCATTTGACTATTTTTGGGGTATTCTAGAAGATGTTACAATAAAGCTCAAGCCTTTTCTTCAAAGCAGGGATTTGGCTCTCCTGTGGTCCAGACAACTCATCTAATTGTGGCCTTTGAAGAGAAGCATATCTGTCCTCACCCAATTCTTCCTTTTCCCTCGCAGGATTTCCCAGCTCTTTTTCTGTTTCTTAGTCATTGACTTCTAAGACATGAAATCACAAGTGCACACACAGTATACTCTTATCACACTCCTGACTCAGGCAGTCCAAAAGAGATAAAATGAGAAAATGCCTTATTTTTACATCCCCTGCAGACTAAGGATACAGCAAAAGCCAGGTAATTAAAGATTTAAGCAGCTTTTTACATGTCCTGGCAGAAAATTCAGTCTTGAGGGACTTTAGACATCACAAAGGAAATGCAGCAGCTGAAAGGGAATTTTTTGCATGCCAGTGATCCTTAATTTGGAGTTAGTAACCTAATTGCCTCTTTAAGAATCAAAGTCTCTATAGTGAACCTTCACCTAATATCATGTTGTTCACAATAAAATCAACAGCCCTGTGGTAACTCCCATTTTACTATCCCCCATAAGACTGTTTTAAATGTTTTAATATATGGGGCTTTAATGGGTTTTCCTGCTAGTCTAACAAGTTGGAGCTGGTAACACAGCACTAATATTTCGAGATGGCAGATATCACAGTTGGCTCCATTGGCTTTTACTAACACCTGATCTCCCATCCACCAGCCTCCAACAGCATTGTGTTTTGTGTTATTGTCATCACATGTTACATATCATATTTTGCAGTGAGCTTATTATGTAACCAGGAAGTCAGCCCTTTTCTGAGCACTAGTGGAACAGCTTATTTCTCATGCAAAACTCTCAACTTGTTAATGTGCCTTTGTCATATGGAGGAGCAGGGCTCACAAATTGACATGAGGATAGAAGGGAGTAAGCTATGTCTTGTTAATAATACATTTAATACTCAACTGCATACCTAAAAAAGGCAGAAAAAAATTTCAATTTCCTGCACAGAAGAACATCATCAAGACTTAAATCCCTTATATGAAACTAATTCCAGAAGCAGATGGTCATATACAATTTTGATGGCCCTTCAGTTTCTTTATTGCAAATAAAATACTTGCTAGGTTTGGTAAAACAAAAGCAGAGCACAGCTGTCTTATTTGTGTATTTTGACTAAGCACACATAATCAGTCTATAAATGATGTGGCACAGTTAAAATAAAAAAAATTACTCACAGCATGTCATTACTGAACATATGCCCCCAAATGAGTAGGCACCAGGTACCTGTCCTCTAGGGGCAATTCATCAAAGCAAAATAAAAGTAAACTACAGTGTACTCCTTTCTAATAAGAGGAGCAATCCCTCTGACATATAAAGAAGCCTAAAGCATGGAGGTATAATCAAAATTATAATTAACTGTCATAAGCCTTAAGCACTATCTGATTTATGAAACTTTGATCAGACAGTGATTAAATTATTTTTAGAGATATGCAGTAGGTGTCAGATCTCAATTATCCAGAGTTACCTTACCTGCAGGGAACTCTTGTTCAATTCATACGACGTGTTTTGTATGGAGTGGCTCTACAAAGAGAATTTTTGCTAGGTTTTTTCTACAAAGATTCATTTTTTCCAGGCGGCAAGTGGTCTGATGATCTCATGTTATCTTGTTTGCTGTTCCTGGAGAGATATGAAAGACAAAACCACTATAATGAATGCTGTGTACAAGTTTTCTGGATTGAGAGAGATAAAAGTATCTTTTTGAGAGGAAAACAAATGAGTTTTCAACTCAAATGCTGATTGCCTGCCCTATCCTTATTACTTAGAACAGTGAGCAACAACCACAGACAGAAGGACTGAAAAGGCATCTGTGGGGCAGAAAGGTCAAGAGTTACCAAGTTGCATCGGCTAATATCCACCTTACATAATGATGCAACACTGACCTGTTACAAGCCTTTTATCACTCTTTAGACCTGGAACAGCTGAAGTGTGCAGGATGCATACACTCTTCACATACCATCTCAGACTTGTTTCACAGCCTTCTTTCATCACTCAATTTTTTCCAGGGCCATATGTCTGCATTTTTGACAGACCCCAAGCCTTCATTCCCTGTTTCTGGTTTGTGAGCATGATGGCTGCCCATGCAAATTCATGAAATTCATGCTGAGTGGATCCCAGACAAAATCACTTCACATTAAAAAATTAGGACACATTTAATTCATGGGAGAAATTAGAGAGGACCTTATTTTATTACTAAGGGTCACTCTGTTTACATTTGTTTTCATTTCAAGATTTTTTTAAGTGAAAATGCTGATTTTGATGAAAATGTCATTGACTGCTTAGCATTAAAGAGTAGCATCTTTTTCAGGTAAAAATTAAGAATGAGCTGCACAATGTCAGCTCAGAAGGTAGATTTATACAGAACAGACATACAGAAAAGACTGCTGTACCTATAACCTCCCAACCTCTTGCTCCCAACCTTTATTGCATTCACAGCACAAAAGCAAAGTTTCCTGTTCTGCTCAAAAGCTAATTGCCCAGGTCTTTTAGCTTCTAAAGTGAAGTTTACTTCATCACTTCACATATGGTAGACACCTTTTTATGTTCTAGTTTTTAAACATGTAGTTTTTCTATCAGTTCTGGTGCTACATACCATTCTAAGTAGAAGAAAAAGCTACTGTGAAGTAAAAAACAAAACAAAACAAAAAAACAAACCCACAATAAAGACCATTTGCAACAGTCTATACTACTTTCCTGATTCTCTTGCATCTTTCCCAAAACCTAACTTCATATCTACATGTTTTTTCTGGTGGGCTCTCTGCACCTAAACTTGTCGGCATTAAAGTGTTCGGTTGATTTAATTTTACTGCCAGAGTTCTGCCACTAAAAGTCTTACTGATTTTTACCATATTTGCAAAAAAGTGCTTTTGGCAGTGTCTCTTATTTCAATGAGCAATGTATGCTAACGTGTCAAGACTCGGTATGTGTACAATTCTGCTAGGGCTTTATTGGCCTCACTGCATCGTAAAGTAGCTGGAAAATAACCAAAGTAGCTGAGAAAGCAAAAGCTATTAGGGTAGATCAAATATATCTTCTTTATACAGTTACTGGTAAATAATCCTAATCACCTACTCCATTATCTTTTCTGGATTTTCATCTTTTATGAGTAGGTGCATCCTTCGCTAGTTGGGAAAATGAGATCTTGTTGCACATTTTCGTGGAATCGTAGAACCATAGAATGGGTTATAGGTTAGAAGGGACCTTAAATATCAACTATTTCCAACTAGATCAGACATTGCTAGGAATGCCATCCACCAGACCAGGTTGCTCAAAGCCCCATCCAACTCGGCCTTAAACACTTCCGAGACTGGGGCATCCACAAGTTCTCCAGGCGATCTGTTCCAGTGCTTCACAGACCTACAGTAAAGAATTTCTGTTTAATATCTATCCTAAACCTACTCTCTTCCATTTTAAAGCCATTCCCCCTCATCCTAACCCTGCCCACACTTGTCTAAAGTCCCACTCCAAATCTCTTGTTGGCCCCATTCAGCTACTGGAGGGCTGCTCTAAGGTCTCTCCGGTGCTTTCTCTTCCCCAGGTTGAATAGCCCCAACTCTCTCACCCTGTTTGCATTGGAGATGTGCTGCAGTCCTCATCTTCGTGCCCCTCCTCTGGACTCCAACGTGTCAACATCTTCCTTTATTATTGGGATTCCAGAGACTGCAAGTCTGGATTCAAGTGGGAAAAGGGTAGCTGAGCAGCCTCACAAAGGCATCTACAGCATGGAGCCAGGGACATTGCCAGTACCAGATCTGGTCAGTCAGTGGATGCCACAAGCCAGAGCCTATCCACAGCATCCCCCTCTTAGCTGTGCATCCAGCATTTAACAATTTTCTAGCTATTCTTCCTGGCTAATCAACAGCAGGTTTTAGAAGTTTTGATGCCTCATTTCCTTTCTAAGGCATTTTCTTTGCCTTCAAAGTAGAGGAATCATTAATTAAGCATAGTGCCCTCTTGGACACCTTTATCATTAATTATGAATGAGAGCAGTCAAATATTCTATCCTCATAATAATGCCAAGATTAGATTAATATCAGCTCTGAACTCTAGGATGCCCTCCAAAGTTCAGAAACAAAAAAGAGCAAGTAAGAAACAAGAAGTTTTAATGGAAAGGAGAATCTTCTCTGTAAGTTGGCCTAAGCTGTATAATAACAGGTCTTTCAGAGCTTCATCTGTCTCCAAATGCGCTCTCACACTGAATAAGCTCCCATAAGTTCATATGGGAGGAACACAAAATATTCATTAACGGAGTATCTATTTTGTGACTTCCTGGCTTAATTTTTTGTTCCATAAGTTTTCTTTTACCAGTAGACAAAGAATGTTGTCACAGATCTATAGAGCTACACTCAAGAATATGTAATCTTGTTATTTTAATAAAACGTAAAATGTGGCTTGTCCATATCAATAGACTTTCAATGGAAAACTCTGAACTTCAATGAAAAATCAGGCAGTTTTCCAAAGTTAATTACAAGTAAAAAATATAAATACTGAAAATTTCAGAAGCTGATTATATTTCTCAACAGTAAGTTATGTCTTGCCATGGAAGGCTTCATTTTCCTGTCTCAGCCTTACCATCTGCACCAGGTCTGCAAGTCTAGAGAAAGACAGACAGTAAGAGGAAGAGGGAGAGAGAAAATCCCAGTGCATACTTGATGTACTAACTCTGATCTATGTAACACTGCCTGCATTAAGGGCACTAGATGAACTGTTCTATTAGCTTCAGTTAGAAAGCCTAAAATGGTGATTTTCAGGGTCAACTGACTCACCTTGGTCATATTAATAAACTATTTTAATAAATATGAATTATGCATATATCTCCCAGATAAAATATATATTAAGATGCTACATGCAATAACCTTATCTCAGCTTTATAGTGACACGAGGCAATAACTATATGGTTATGAAAAATACTTTTTAAAGTTTGAAGCTCCAGATTAGATTTAGCTGGTTCTTAATGGCATATTTTTTTATTATACAGATAAATTTTTTCTCAGTAGGTATTACTTTTGGACCAAATTAAGACTGTGTGACGACTTTAATCTCACACTTCTGATTTTAAAATTATTAGAATTCTTGTAAGGGTAAATTAAGTTTAATTTGGAAGCCTTGAATCTTTACAATGGAAGTAATTGCAAAATTCCTATGAAGTTTAACTTCTTTCTATCATTGATACATTTCCTGCTTTAGGACCCTTGTTCTCTCCCTACAGAATTAAAAAGTAGTTGAGGATGCATGCTAGTATATGCTGTCCCTAGCTGGGTGAAAATGCCTCACCTCGGAGCCGCTCTGCTTCCTGCGAAGCTCTCGGGTGATTGTTCACCCTGCTTCTGCTTCTGATAGCTCTGCTCAAATGTTTGCTGAGACGTTGCTCAGAATATCCGTTGTCTGTACAATTACTGCAAACACAATAATATTTAATAAGCTAATTTGATTACCGTGTAGGAAGAATTTAGATGAGTTTTCAATCCACTGCAGCTCTATAGACACAGAGAAAGACTTTATTGCCTTATTCTTATCTGTAGTGACACAGAAAGGACGAACACAGATGATAAATTTCCTAGAGGAGCCAGCGTGTAGTTAATCTAAGTTAATTAATGATATCTGCTCTTTGCCCAAAAAATAAATGTTGCAATTTTTTGAAGAATATGGAGTCTTGGTCAAAGAAAGCAAATACGTTCAATATCTGATTTAAATGCAGAATCAAATTCTTTAACTCAGGAGCTATGTCAGAGCTCTTCATATCTGCAAGGAAGAAATTGAATTAATATACCAACAGTTAGCATGCTGCCATGTAGAAATAAGTCACAGTTTATACAGTATTATACTTTACAGTATTAGAAGAGTTGAGAGGAATTTGATCAATGGAATAAGGCAGAAGACACATTGCTTGTGACATTGGTGGAGTACATCTCAGTACATCTCAGAATTTTTGCTCCATATATATGATTTTTCATAATCTGTGTTTCATGATGCTTGATTATGATAACCAGAGAAGTGGACACCATTGTAAACTATAATACTCATCATATGGGCAGGAGGACAATAAGGATCTTTCATTTATTTTCCTTTTTCTTGTTCAATAATTAATTTGGTATGCATTTTTATCTGCTATTGAGTATAGAACTGATATTACTATGAGACTTTCTAGTATTACCACAAGATCTCAGTCTTGAGTGATAATAGGCACCACAAAGTTCATCATTTCTTATGTGACATTAAGGTGTTTTTTTCCAAGAACATCACTTTCAATTTACCTGCCATGGATTTTTATATGCCATTTTTGATAACCAGTCACTCATCTTCATAGTGTTCTCCTTAATTGTTGTGTTCTCTCACTATCACTGCTGTACATAATTTTGCATCATCAGCAAATATTCCCATCTCACCACTCATCTTCCTTTCCCAGGTCACTGTGAGTCTTTTGAACAACAAAGATTCCAACATTGACCCCTTGCAAAACTTTACTGTGATCTCCTTCCCTGCCAGAAATGTATATTCCTATCACCTGGTCAATTTTTAAAACTATCTGACTAGCCAGTTTAAATGATGGTTAACCTACGTGGAGAAACTCCTGAAATCATTGCCTAAGTTCCTTAAAAGTTTTTGGTGAGGGATGTTTGTGGAAGCACAGGAGAAGTCTGGCATGCTTTACCAGCAAGACCACTTTTACAGACATTTGTCGTCACCTTCAAAACCTGCAATAAGCAAATTTCCCCTTCACATTGACTCACTTCAGGTAGGTTATATTGATTTATGTAATTGCACATACACGTCCACTAAATTTGTTCCACTAAACTTGCACTTCTTTTAATTGATTCTGATAATTTTCTTTGAGTTTTTCAGGAACTTTTCAAAGCTGAATATAATGTGTGCATGTCAAGTTAATCTTATTTTAGACATCAAAGACGTTTGTTCACCTCTATCTCTGACTGCAGTTGATTGAATCTAAAATTGGAAGATCAGTCTGATTTTATCTGTCTAAATTCTTTCATTTTCTATTCTTAAAATTATCTTTTAAAAGCTATTGACTAAAGTAGCATTAAGTAATTCACATTGTATTTTCTAACCATAACTATTATATAGCCACATAACCATAACAGCCAAATTTGAGTGTAAAAAATATTTTGGTCCATAAAATACAAATGCTTTGAAAGTCAAGCACAGAAAAGTTATCAGCATTCTCTTTTCAAAAAGAACCTTCACCTCTGAAATCAAAGAATAGCAGTATTTTGTACTTACTTGTCACTCATCTCTAATCCACACCTACTTCATACATATACTGGCCAGAAACACCATATGCAGTCTGTCCCTTTATCGTGGCAGACATCAAACACAGCATTTTAAGTAAGTGTTTAGACTACAAGCAATTATTTTTAGCCAGCTCCTTAAAATCTCCTAAATTTCACTGAACACCACTGACAAGCCTCCCACATGTCTAGTGATTTTGTTGCCATGGCTTCTGACATGATGACATTGGGATATTAAGACATGCAGAAATAACATTTGGGGGTTAATTTTCTGATAGTGTGTCTAATTAATTGATGTCCCTTTTCCTGAGAGGAAGCTTCTTGTACTGCAGACACACGCTGAGTGGGATTCCACACAGGCTTGCCAACTCACCTGACTCATGACACGTGTCTGTTCCTGTCTTGGCACCAAAAGATCTGTGACAAACTGTGTGCTGATCTGTGCAAGAGATACCTCCAGCAGCTGAAATATACAGCTACAATGCTCATTTTACACCACTGTGACCAAAAATAGGCTAAGAGCAGATTACACACCCTGACTGCACTGTTTATAAGAAGAATGAGCAATGTCAGACTAGTCTGACATTGTACCCCTGTGGTAATGTTAATAATGGACAACATGCATGATTTAAGTAAATCATATACATATTTTAAAAATTAATAACTGTTTGAGCTCTGTTTTTTTAAGCTTGGATTAAAAAAAAGAAGATCAGAATTCTGGCTTTGATATTTTACATGGGTAGGGTGCCAGTCAAGGGTGTGAAAAGTCATAAAATAATCTCATCACAGAGGAATCAAGATATATTGCAAACGTAAGCTAACCTCAAGTCCTGTGAGAATTCTAATAATGATTTATGGATGAAATTGGCCCGGATGTATTAGGATGAATGCACAATTTTTCATACTTTGTCCTATGAAGCTCAACTTCAAAGTATTTTAAGTTAATGCATCTCTAAGTGGGAAACAAAAAGGGGATTTTCTTTCTTGAGATAAATGGGAGGCACCAAACAAGACAGAAGAATTCTGACTCCATCTTCCAAAATTGTCTTTATTGACTCTTCCATCAAAATAAATACTCATGTTATAAAGGTTTTTTCCTTCTATATGTTCTTTCTGTGTTTCTAAACATTTTTGACAGGGTGACAGATTGCTTATCTTTCACCTTTTCTTTAATATTAATAAAAATTCCACAATGAACTTTTGCAAAACAAATCTCATACAGAATTTTACATCATAGATCTGTCTGAGAAGTAACGGCATGATATCCTTGTAACCACACAGACAAGCTCTTCAAGCCCTAAATCATTTACTTAACATGAAAAAAAATGTCTTCCTTGACTGCTGGATAATTGCATCCCACTCAGAAAAGGCTCTTTAATTTATCAACAATGCTGGTGTTGACATCTGCCAAGGTAATTTTGATGGAGTCTTCTATAATTACTCATTTTCATGAAACCCACATAGACTCAAAGCATGCTTTACTTTCCTTAGAGATGGCAATAATGGAAACCTAACAGCATCTTGAAATGCTTACATTGTCATGATAGAGGTTGTTCAGGAATTAATATAGGCATCAAGGGAAAGAGAAAGGATACTACACCTGAATTTCAACCATGCTAGGAATCCCTGGACTTCTGTGCATATAGGCTGAACTATGGATGCTATTTAGCTGTCTCCTAAATGTACAAATGATGTATTTCCCAGATAACAACATCCATCTTGAAAATGGAGTCTCAGAATAGATCTCTAGACATCTGAGGAAGACCAAATGATTGAAGAGGTGAATAAAGACACTGAGGAAAAAAAACAGCCTTAAAGTTCAGTATGTACTACTTCAGCAGAGAGCTCCAAAATACTTCTGAGAAAGGTAAGTAAGGATACGACTGACTTCTTCTGAATTTACTGAAGCAGATCTGGAACTTGACCGAATAGATGCAGAAGCCATACTTAAAATATTTGAGAACCACTGACTGCTGTTCAGATTGATATTCTCCACCTGTCAGCTAGCCATCTATTTCTATTAGATCTTGATGTTTTACTTGTGGTTACATGAAAAAAAAAAAGTTTAAAATATGACTACTTCTAAAGGAATCATTCTGAGAGGGAGACTACCTTTAAAAATTCTATGATGATTTATCCTATCAGGAACTAAAATTGGTTTTAGATATCAACTCAACAAAGATGGAAAGAGGAGGAAGGAGACAGAAAGGGCAATTAAACAAGGCACTCAGGAAAAGTAATATTCTGAGAAACAAAACTTTGATGACACAGAGGGATGTACCCAACCACTTTGAAGAACTGAACATTTTTAGAAAACTGCATCATTTTCCCATGAATCATATAAACCAACTCAGCATTACAGTTTCCTGGACTCAATATAATTTTAAGCAATGCCAACGTGCTAGAATTAAATATATATATATAGTTAATGCAGTATGGGAAGTTGTTACCAAGAGCACAGCCTTTGCTACTAAGTTATTGGTCAGCAACAGTTACCCTATTTAATCAAAACAGACAGTTAGATACACTCATTTTTAAAAGTATCATTATAATCTGTTACTTTGAGTGGTCCAAATAGCCAAATTTTCAGAGACTAATATTCATAGTACATTTTCATCTGGTTTGTGTTTTAAAAGGTGAACACACAAGGAGCATAAAAGTATGTAAAGTAAAATTCTCCCTTTGGTTTGTTCTATGCCTATGACATAACATCCAGAAAATGCCAGCTTTTACCCTTCAGTCAGCAACTGAGCCCAAGGACAATACTCTACAAATGGCAGCACTTGTGCCACTGAATCTGAGGCACTGAATCTGAAGGATCTGTTAATATATATAATTTCTTTTGCTTACCTATGACTTAAGGACCTCTATTTATTCATATACTGAAAAAACCACCAGTGTAAGAGCTTAAACAATTACATTACTTTGCTCTGCACAGAGACATGTTTTATAAAAGTGGTGGTGGATGACACTATAGACTTTGATAGTGAATATGAAGTTTTTCTCATGTCAGTACAACCATGAAAGAAAAATATTGTTATGCTTTTATAACCTGTCCAGTTGGTGTGTGTATAAATTGTAATGGTTTACAATATTTGGGCACCCACAAACACATACAACTAAAATGTCATCTTCACAATATTATCACACCATTTAAAATACTTATTTCCTCTGAATCCCTCTTTATTTGATTTACCTCCTGCACATTTCTTTTTATGATTAGCTGTAACAAATATAAATCTCGAGTAGTAAAGGAAACATTTTGCTGCAGCATAGTAACTGTTCCTGATACCTTCTGTCTGAAGCAGATGGATGATCTCAAGGAAAGCAACCAAAGAAAGAGTTTATAGGATAGGCCCTCCTCTGGCGCACAATAAAGACACTTCACTTTTCAATGCTGGAAATTATGATTTCAGAAAATATAGATACAGAAATCATTAATTATAGTGAAAAGAATGCTTACTTCACTTTATTTCTGGTATCTAACTCTTGTCCATGTTCACTGAAAATAAATTCTAGTCAAAATATTACCAAATATAATCAAAATGTCATTACATGCTCATACAAATTATTATCCCATTGTTTTGAAAATATTTGAACACAAATCCACACTATTGCCTTATTTAATCGATTACACACTGTATGAGAAAAGGGCGTAGTGAGTTTTCAGCACAGCCACAGGCTAAAACATATTTACTTACACAAATCATCTGGCAAATGCATAACTAATAATCATCTTATTAGTTAAGCAAATGCTTAGCTAATAATCAATCACAGTCAGAGATACTGTGATTGATTCCTCAGTTTGTGGAAAGAAGAAGTAGAGAATTACTTGGGCAATGCATTTACAGTTACTCCATTGCCCCTTTCTATACAGCAGTGCTGCCAGCTGCTCTCCAGCTCCAGGAATTTAGTGATGGTGATTGTGTAAAAGCAAACAAACAAACAAAAACGTTTGTTTGAAAAAGTGTGGTTGAGTCGGCATGACTGGCATCCAGGAGGAAATTTTGGACCGCAGCCTTGGACGCTATGCCAAGTTCCAACAACTCAAGGAGCAACTCCTGCAGGTGAAGGTTTGGATTTTGGCTTGTCTAGCAGCTTCAAGAAGGTGCTACAGTGGGACAGTGGCATGTCAGCTATAGCTGGCAGCTTTTCACGCAGGAAAATGAGTTTCCCTTAAGCTTCATTTGAACTCTTTTAAAACACACACCCACTCACACAAATCCAGATTACCCTCCCAATTAATACGGCATATAGCCTGCACAGCAGTTTTTCAAGCATACAGCATTAATCCCACAGATTAGAAAGGGATAGGAAATTAAGAACAGATGTTTCATAGCAGTGCTGTGCTAATGATGACTGAATTAGTGCCAAGAGAGCTAATATATCCACAGGATATCCAATATTGCCAAGCCTGGGTTCTCAATTACTTTATACGTGACATTATGTTTCCAGATCCAAAACCATCTAATTCAGAGCTCTGGGATTTCTCCACAGCAGTGCATTGCACTTTATGGACATCTCTAGTGTCTCTTGAGATTACTCTCTGTTCCTCTCATTCCTCCATCTGTGCTGTGCATGGTCTGCTACATCAGGGAACATTTCAGCAAGCAAGGTGAGTCCTACCATTATGGGCTCAACTAACATCAAAAGGAACATCTTTGAAATAGCAGTTAACATCTTAAAAGTTGTTTAGTTGTTTTCAGTTTACTGCAACTAGGGGCACATAAAATCTAAAAAATAATAGAATCAATGATCCTATTGTTCAAAGACTAGCAGATATGTCCAAAAGGAAAAAATACATATATAAAATAAATAACATGGAAAGCTTCACAGAAAAGGAATTAAAATCTTCAACTAGCTTTAAATCAGACAGTGAGATGCCAAAACATGGCACAAACTGACATCCTTAAGAGAAATTTTATTTTACACAGGGTATTAAGACCAGGATTGTGAGCGTATTAAGATTATCCCCTTTTTAAAAAAGGGAGAGAAAGGCAGGGGTAGGAGAAGGGGAGGAAAATACTACTCCTAGGAATAGATTAGAGACATAAAAAAGTGATGTGTGAACAGTGATACACACAAAGAAGGCATCAGCAATGAAGTTATATAGGCTTTGCAAGGGGTGAAATGGAAAAAACACAGTTTCAGAGTCAAAACACTGAATCTATGTCTCTAAAGTGGCAGAGATTTATGCCTCATTTTGAAGCAGCAAGTAAGGATTTCCTCTACTGGTTGGTCTAAGCAATGCTGAGGAGAGAAAATAAACAATTAAGCATTGCCTAAGGTATATAGCTACACAGAGAAGGAAAAAACCCTCTGTATCTCCTGCATTTTGAGAAAAATAGGCCTGGTGATTTCTTACATTAATGTTTTTCTGAAATTGTTTTTCAGAAAACATAAAATTATGTGTGTTAAATATGTGTATTAAATATTTTTATTGCATTTGTTTCATGTTTTGTGAAACTGCACCTGCAAAAAATAATACTGTTGAAACAGCATTACGAATTTTCAGCAAAAGTTATCTTGAAATAATACTGCAGAAAATTTTAAAATCTAGAAATCGGTATACTTCATAGCAGCACATTTTCTGCAGGCAAGTTAACACAAAAAACTCAGTAGAATACATGTCCTAGAGATAGAATAAAATAAATGCAGCAGAAATATGAAGCAGCAATACTGAACATGTATTGGAATTAATAACAGTGCTCACATGAGAGACTCATATAGTGATCTTCAGCTACATAATACCAAAGAATGATACTTAATATCTACATGGGTCTTTAATGCTCTTTGAAATATCACGGCCTTTCAAACACAGAAATCCTGCTTCTTTAGATAGATTTTCTCTTTTCTTGTTAGATGGGACTTCATATCAAACGCAATATAAATTATCTTTTCACAGATTCATACAAAAGCGTGGAATGTTTGGGGTTGGAAGGGACCTCTGCAGATCACCTAGTCCAGCCTCCCTGCCTAGGTTCACCTTGAACAGGTTGCAGATATTAGAATAGCATTTCCCAAAAAAAGAGGGGAGCGTAGGTCAGTACCTCTCTCCTTGGCATCAAGATGTTCTGCAATATGGGAGTTGTCAAGTTTCAGTTAATTGTGAAGCACCTTTGTCTAAGGTTACCACAGCATTTATATCACTAAATATCATCTCGCATAAATGTGCAATGCAAACAGTAGAAGTCATATATTTTGCCAACTGTATGTATTTTTATTAGTTCTACTTACTCCTGTTGGTTATTGGGATCAGATGAAACATACATCAGTTTAATTTTTATGGACCAAGATTGTAAATGCTTCAAATTGGAAACTATTGTAATTACAGAATCCTATTATAACTCATCTAAAAAGAAAGGATTATAAACTGACTGAGCAAATAAAAGTATATAAAAGACAAAATGCTAGTAAGAAAAGGGTGAGTTTTACTTCCTAGGGAAACCTGGAGTGCATTAAGTGTGATAATGAGATTGGAAGAACAGGCAGATGCCCACGTGTAGTACCAGTGTTCACATTCAACTCTGCATATAAATAACACAGTGGTTCTTTTGATATGGCACAGAGGATATGTTTGAAGACATAAAGGTAAAAGATAATCTGCCAAAGAAGGCAATATTGCTGTGCTTGTAATCAAAATAAAATAAAAATAAAACCTCCTTAAGACAACCTGATAGCTACAAGATATATTTGGTAAAAAAAAATGATGCATGCATAATAGTGCGACTTGGTAAAAATACATCAGGTATAAGGCAGAGTGTGGGCATAAATAACACAAAGCAAAGAGTGTTCAGAGAAAAAGATAGTTTTATTGAACACCTAAAATCCCAGGGAATGAAAATAATGATTAGTGTATAAGAAATCATTAAAGACTCTAGAAAATTAATAAGGATGGCTGTGGCAAATCATTTAAAAATATAAAGAAAACAATCATAAAAAATTATTCTACTTAGTTAAGGAAAGCAAACAAAAAAAAGGGAATTAATGGGACATTCTAGAGTTGGAAACTGAGATGGTTAATGTGACTGGGAAAGAAAAAAAAGAAAAAAGAAAAAAAAAAGGTGAAGAGGGGATAGAAACCAAGTGGAGAAAGAAAAATATTAAAATCCTTCCCCATTGTGCACTGAACAGGTAATTAGACAATTAGAACTATACAAAGCTGTTGAGAACTCCAGGCTCAGGGGAATTATGTTTTTTAGAATTTTGCAGAAGGCAGGCAGAAACAGGGGAAAAGTATTGGCCAAATTCAATAGCACACTAAGAGCAAGGAGCACTGGAGGGCACATAGTGCCACCCCAGTGCTGAGGAATGGAATGAAGAGGACATGTAACAATCTTAATAGAAGAGATGTGAGGGCACCTGAGGTGTGAGAACATCTGAAAAGCCGAAAGAGCTGCACTTGTAAAACCAATAAGTCAGTCAATGGCAGACAAAATGGTTTCATATACCAAAAATCATAGCTGGATTCACAAACAAAGGTAAAATAGTAAATATGATGCCTCCATTTTAAATAAAAAAAGTTATCTCAGAAGAGATAAAATTACAGACATACTTTAGGCTGTGATGTCAGTCTCTACAGGACCCTTTCTTCTTGCAATGCTACTTTTAAATACAAAAAAGGGAATTTTCACACATGAATTTCGCTAAATTATGAGTTTTCCCATATGTAAATTAACCCTTAGATTTTATTACGGTAAATCTAGATTAGCAATCACAGAAATCTAATTCATTTCATGTCTCAAGTATGGACCATAAACCATTTGAGGCCAAGCTTAGCTGTGCAGTTGTAAGTATACACTACACACGCTTATATTTCTTTATTTATATATAGAAGAGTTTGCTGAAAAAGGACAGAATTCTAAAAACATTAGAGCTTGTGAATGACTTCATCCATTTAGATGTCAAGAATACGCTTCTATAAGTTTACTGAATAGGAATTAGATCAAGTGATTATTTAAATATCTGCCTAACTTAGCACTTTATTGAAACAGAGTGAAATTTTCTGTGTTTAATTTCTGTTATCATAAACCAAGATAGTAATTCAGTTTTTTCCTTACTGCTTTTGTCTGAAGCATAAGTGCAGTGGCTAAGGGCATGGGCTGAGCCTTTGGCTTTTGATTGCCATTTTCTAGAAGGAGCCATTGGGTATACCTGGATCATGGGTGCCTCCTCTAACTCAGGACCTGTTGATTCTACCTCAATGTAGGCAGGAGTTCTTAAACTTTTCAGATTATGCATATAAGATTGCACAGCCACAGACTGAACGGGGATCATCAGCTTGAGTATCAGGAGAAACTGCATCCAGGGCACTGAAATCAAATGATGCTGCCAAAAAGTACAATTTGTTTGGAAGGAGAAGGTTCAGGACCCTGATGCAAAACTTCTTCCTACTCTGGTTAAACTACATAACAGAGGTTGAAGAAATGTGACACTCATTCATTGCTTTTGTAATTGCATTGCAAATTTAAGCATGGACTGTTGTGTGATTTAAAAGCTGTGTAAAATTAATGCAAATACTGTTGAGAAAATACTAAGAAGCTGAACAAATTAATTAATTTTTAATAGTTTTAGTTTATGGACTGATAAATTGTTTCAGTTTATTACACAAAGTGTACGGCAATGATGAGACTGGAAACAGAATATTATCATAGAGACTCAACTAAAAACAGTCACAAAGCAGAACACACACCAACAAAAAAGTTTTAAGGTAATTATGGGCAGCCTTTAAAAGACTGAAAGTCCTATTTAGAATTACACATCACTTTTGTTTAATTTATATAGATATATATATACAGCATAGAACTATGCATAAATGACAAGTTACTAGTGGACAGACCAATCTATTCAATAAATACACCTTTGTATATAAGCAGCATTTAAAAATTAACTACACCTGATAGCATTTTTTCGAGAGTTAACTGATTACAATCTGGTTAAAAAGAACTTATTGTAGAACTGTCAGTGACAGTCATCTATTGTCATAGTATATTTATCACAGGAGTTTTTACAAGCCTGTGCAATTACCAGAAATGTCGACACATAAGTTAGAAAAAGCAGTCATGCTTTCCTTCCACAACTTCAACAGAGAAAAGATGTATCCTGAGTTTTCAGAGAAAGAAAGTGATAAAAGCTCTTTAAGAATACCCTTCCTCTTCTAGCTCTTCAGAAGAGCTTATCCTTTGCATTGCCTTGGGAGGGTGAAATAGAGGTCTCTACTTGATTAAGCGAACAGAAAGCTTTGTTGGGAGTTTCTAGCCTTTAACAACCCCCGAGGTGGCACCTCACCCTTTTTCTCTGTGTGGTGTGTTTTGTGCAAGCAGTTGTGGCTGTCTGCTCCTCCTCCACCTGAGGAGGTATGCATTTGTTTGTATGCCTGGCTACACACCAGGTTCAATTCTCACTTTGAGATAATGAGAGGGTTTTTTCACTTCACACTTAGAGAAGCCTGAATAGAGCAGACTTCAATCTCCTTTTGGAAATTTTTAAATCTATGAGTATTGAAGACATTTGAGTCACCAGAACTTAGGAGATTCCTGGTGCTCACATTTTGCCCTGATCTTCAAAATGCATAAAGTGGAAGTAGACCTATACACACGTTAATGTCTCTTTTGCAGTCTCTTTTCTTATTTAGGCACAGCCACAGTTTAGTTCAGTCCGTCCATACAACCACGAGATCTTCTTGTGGATAAAGATTTTCATTTTGAAACAGAAATGACATTTTAAAATTGCGTATTGCTCCAATACACACAGGAACATTTAAGCTCTGGACATGTATCAGAACATGCTTGAACTTAGTAGGAGGCTTCTGAGTCTGATCAAATTTGTGGAAAAAAGAAAATATTGTGGTTACAGAAACAGCAATAAGAGAATCAAGTTATTCCTCCCCTGAGGGAAACAATACAAATAGAAGATTTGTCACTCATAAGTAAAGAATCTGGGTACAGATACTAGACAGGATGATGTATACCAATAAAAATAAAGTAGGATGGGTAATGGCCAAGATATGAAACCTTGAGAGAAAATCTTAGTAAAGATACAGGAGTTATAAACCATTTATCAATAAAAGGAGAGATTTAGAAAAGGGTGGCCAAACACAGAAAATCATGTAATTTTCTCTATGTTACCTTTTTGATGTGGTTATGTGCCTGAACTCATACAGTGCTCCTGCATGACTAATCATGAGTCCTACATCACTTACTGGCTTAATGAGCTCTACTCCAATGAGAGACAGAATATCACTGCATGAAAATAGAAATTGCTCTCAATGCTTGATGCACTCGGGGTGTGACTATTATTCTAGCTCCATTCTTCCCTAAAGTACGTCATATTTGGTTGCACAAAAAACCCTTTTACTGATAAACCAAATAGCGGAAACTTATTAAAACTTTCATACTAGTGTCTCTTATGGCAAGTTGACTAATTTTACTCCTTAGGAATAATGAGCTTCTTAGAGAAACAAGGCTTGTTTGAAGGTGTTGCTTGCACCCATTTACATATATATGTGTGTGTGTGCATGTCTTTGTGTGTGTGTCTTTGTGTTACACTGCAGTAACTTTTTAGACCACTGACTGATTGCAGGCAAGCATAAGAAGAGGAGAGAAATATGATCATTAAGTTACATATAATAAGATCTGTTTTGTTTTGGTTTTGATTTTTTTTTTTTTTTAATAAGTGCCTTCTGTGAAAAGAGTCTGTGGTATCTCTTACTGAGGATCTGGTTTATCAATAGACTCTTTTCACAAAAACACTTCCAGACAGATAGGATTCTTCCAGCTTTTCTACACCACTTATCACTCATTTATACTCCCATGGTTCTTGACATTAGATGTTATGAACTATATATGAGTGCAAGGAGATTTAAAAAGAAATATAGTCTCATTTTAAAACTACTTTTATGTTTTCATTTGGGGCAAAAGATAATAGGCTTAGCTGACCCATGTGCTAGAGTACAGCATGTATGTGTCTGTACAAGAACTTAATTCTAGCACCAATGTTGTACCTAAGGCCATTAGACTTTAATGTGGTATTTAACAAATTCCTATTGCTACTCAAAAATCTCTATGTCATACCACACACACATACAATTAGTCTCAAACTCTTGAAATGACCAAAAAGGAAAGACACCTTAAGTGTAATGGCAAAAATTATATACATCTTAACTAATAACAATAATTAGGTCAAATTAAAGCACAGAAAAAAATCACTGTTGTAGAAGTTGTCTTAATAATCACTAATACATGCACTCTGAAACTATAGCTACTCTGCCCGTGGTAAGTATGGAAGTCTTCTCTGATTGCTTCCACAGTTACTGTAGATCAGTCACAGGATCAGAGTCACAGAATGGGCCATGTTGGAAGGGACCACCATGGCTCATCTGGTCCAACCTCCCTGCTTGAGCAGGGTCATCTCAGAGCACGTGGCAAGGATCGTGTTGAGATGGTTCTTTAATATTTCCAGTGAGAGAGACTCCACACACTTAGATACTTTTGGGGCTTGGTTTATCTTTGTTACCCTAAAACTAATTTTCCTCGATTTCCAGACCCACAATTCTTTCACTGCCTCCTGGTGATATATTTACAGAATCCTGGCATTATAAACTCTGAGACTATCTCAGTTATTTAGAGCGTGGTGTTGTAATGCCAAGGTTGTGGGTTTGATGGGCCATTCACTTAAGAGTTGGACTTGATGGTTTCTTGTGGGTCTCTTCCAACTCAGAATATTCTGTGCTGGTGTCTACCCTACTCTCTTACAATCTCCTATCTGCACACTGCACTCTGCAGGGCACCTCACTTTCACAACTTCTGCTGCTATCCCATTCTCCTGTTACCCTACACTCTATCATTAGGTTGCATCCCTAAATAATTCAGTCTCCAGAATATAAAAAGTCATGACCACTACCAAAATAATTAAAAAAAAAAAAACAACCTGAGGTAAAACAAACCAAGTCTAGACACTAGGCAATTAGAAAAATTGCTGTTCCAGTTAAACCAACCAAGCCCAAAAATACCAAGCAAGACAAGGAAAACTTAGACAAAGTCTGACAAACCCATCTGTAAAGGCTTGCAAAGTCATTGCAAAGACTGAGTCCTGTTACTAGTAATAGCAAAATTATACTTACATGGTACAGTACCCTGCACTAAAATCCCAAGAGAAAGCAAAAGTTTCCTGAAAACTTGTCAGAACCTTTCAAAATGTGTTGAGCATGACTCAAAGTGTGGGACAAAGCCAAAACATTTTATCTTGTTATCCACCATCACTTTGTAGAGGAAGATCAGTTTCTGAGGTTCAGTACCCTCTGCTTACCTAATTCTCTCTTTGTGCCATTACCCTCTCACCAGCTTTTTGCGCAGCACATGATAATTTAAAAACAAACAGCTGAATGGAACATGCTTCAAAGACCTTATCCAGTATTTTTAATCAGCCTTGCTTGGAAACCTATCAACACTTTTTGTAAAAAACACATATTAACATTACAAAATATAGGATGTTAAAAAGTCAAGTTAACTGAAAGGACCAGATGTTTTCATTGGTGCCTAAGGGTGCCATATCATTTCAGTATTATGTTATTATTACCTAAATTCTATTTCAGGCACTTATATACTGAGGAATTCCCTAATCACTATAACAGTCAACATGATGGTTTGATAACATAACCAAGTGCAGCTACATTTCTGATGTACCACTCTGAAACATGTAGCACTGTTATTTCATTTTGTTACAGTAGTTCTGAATGATCAAGCCTAATATAAAAGGAGACCAAATTAACTGAGATTATAGTTGACACCATCATTACACATGGGTTCTCATTGTCAGTAAAGATGATAAAATCTATGACATGTTTCTTTGAGTTATAAGCAGTCCTATTTTGAGTTTTCCCTCATTACATGTTTTATTTAACCATACAAATATAAATGTCAGTTTTCAATGAGGAAGTCTATGGCAAGGTCATCAACCTATTAAACCATTGCAGTAAATAATATAAGCCTTCAGAAAATGAGTAAAGTCCCTATGTATCTGAGCAAGAAAACGTCACCTTGAGCAAATTTCTTCTTACATAAAGATTTCTCTAAGTAAAACCTCGGGTTGCCAAAGCACATACAGCCACAGCAGAAATATGCTTTCTCAAATTCAAGTCCTTCAGATATATTTTCTTGCTATTAATTTAAATGTGACTTGAAATATTTTATTTAAAATGCTATCTAGAAATAAATCCATTTTTAGGTGCTGTAATAATTGCTTTGTTATAAAGTAAAGTCATGATATCTAAGAGACTGATTGAAAAGAGTTTCCTTAAGGGAGTCCATGGTAATTTAATTTAATTATCTCATTCCAACTGATGATAATATCCAAAGGGAAACTATTTCTAAATCTACTTTTTATTAAAACTTAATTCAAGCACAGCTAGCCAAATGTATACATACTGCAAAAGTATTTTAGCATCAGTGCCACTGTCCAACTCATCACCTGTCACTTCAATGAGGAGACAGTCCTGTTACTCTAAAACACCAGAAAATAGACAAACACAAAATACTGTGACTGTAAGAAAAAAAGACATTAGCTAATAGAGATCAAAGTGAATTGGCCAATACATGAGGGATACTTTTTTCTACTTTCTGTAATACTTAGACAGTTCTGTGCTCCAGTGGTGAGGAAGCTTGCACACAGATTCTCTGGAATTTCTTTCTCACCCTTTCCAGTGCCATTTTCAGTAGCAATGGCAGTTCCCTCTCAGTTATCTCCATTTGAATCCCAGCAGTGCACAACTGGTAGCCAGCAGTGATTCTTTAAGAGACATGAATACATACGTTTGAAGGGAGAAAAATCCTTCTGAGGGCTGTTGGCACTTCATGTAGGGCAAGAAGAGATTGCTCTGTACAGTAATGTACTGGTTTTCCACTGCCACTCCTGAACTTGACCCTATAATCGTCATTAGTTACACACACCAACCACTTGAGAGCAGATATTCAGTTTGGCAAACCATTAAAAATAGAAGTGAACAAGGCCATTAGGAGTTCTTGGCAGCAAAACTGTTCAAAGCCCTTCTACCTTAATTGTGCCGTGCTTAATTGGGAAATGCCCACTTGGCATAGCTGCAGCCAAAACTTATTTCCTGCTCTTCTGGAATAAATAGATGTTTTCTTTCTACCCTCAAGGTGACATCTCCCATGTTGCAAAGCAATTCAAAGAGAAGAGATATTTTTAGCTCTCCTTGTAGCTGTTAATACAGTTATGGCCATTACACAGCACATTAGTTTTTTGCAGGGATGTTCTTAGCAGTAAACTGGGCTTCGGGCCTATCACACTCCATGATTTTATTCTTCTAGTACTTCCTTTTTTTTCCTTTGTACTTCAAATAACTGATCTTGAATGACTTTTTAGGGAGTGTTCTCTGATTTTTATTCCACTGCTACTTTGAATTCTCTTCCTAATATCTTTTCCAGTACTGTTTCTATGGTTTAAAAATTTTACAAAAGTTTCAGGGTTGAGATTCAGTAATTTGAAGCTGGAGGTTCATTTTTGCCACAAGAGAAATACTGGAAAATGGAAAAATAAGTAATGCATTGGCACATTCAACAGTTGGCAGCTAGAATAGACTGGTGTTCTGACTTCTTTGAGCTGGAGGCAATTCAATCCATCTAGTTAAATTGCCATTCAGTCTGAGTGTGGCTTGGGTGAGGCATCTTTTCAGAAAAGACATAAAACCATCTGGTTCTGCTGCACACCAAAATAAATAATCCATCAATCTTGTTCAAGGGGTGAACTGTTATCACCACTAAAAATATTTTTTCTAATTTTACCTATATTTTACTCATCTTTCAGCCTTGTTTGTGCTACGTGTTTCATTGCTTTCTCCTGCAGCTTTTTCTGTGCAACAGAAACCTCAGTGTTTTATCAATAAAACACATATATCTGTAAAACTCAGATTCAGATGTGTTTGATAGGTCCCAATTTCCATAAAATCGTGTCCCTTCTTGGTTACTATATAAATATTCTTTCATTCTTGCATTTAAAAATCAAACCTTCTATCACTTTTTGCATGTTGCTGGTTCCACTAGGCAGTCCAGTTTTTCACTTGCCTTCTTTGAACAGTAGCACAGCTCTCTTTTGCATCCTATACTATAGCCAGTTTTCAATTTATATTATTAATTTTCACCAGTAGGCCACAGATGTACCTGGACTGTGTGCTACTGGGATCTGGAGATTGTAAGAGGATGGCCTGTAGTTCATTTCATTCTTTCCAGTTAATAAGGGACTAGAAAGCATTTTGTATGAATGCATTATCCCCATTCTTCCAAGTAAAGACCTGAATATTTATTCTTCACTTCTGCATTTTCTACATCACTGCTAACAATTTTACCATCTTCACCTATTAAACTGCGCTCATCAAACTTAAGATTAATTTGGTATACACTATGAAACTTGATTTATATTAGTATCAGAAATACCAGTTATGGATTTTATTCTGGCATCTTTTGCTTGTTTGTTTTCCTTATGAATATTTCCATTTATATAAATTGTTGCTTTATTTAATTTTAGGCTGAAACCCTCTAGAATTTTCTTTATTTCTAATTGCTGTCATTATTAGTCCCTGAAACAAGCATAGGCACGTAACAAAAGCTGTCCTCTTTTTCACTCTAGTTGTAGAGATGTTCATATATATAAACTTTTTAAAAATATTTCCCCTTTTAGTTCTTGTTCTCATTGTCTCCCTTTTTTTTTTTGCTAGTCATAGCCAGTCACACTCTTCTGATTTTGAATCAATTTGCTATTTAGACATACATATTTATGTATATACATATGCGCTCTGATTGGCACTTTCCCTTGCTCATTTACATTGTAAGAAATCAGGTCATAAAATATAGTCTCTAGGCAATTACTAAAATCCAGGTGATTTATTTACCTCCAGAATTATCTCATGTTGAGTGCAATACCTTCTGCATATCAGAGTTTTCAATCAGATTCATAATAGTGAATCAATGCAGAACAACTGTATATAAAGCATAAAGGTTTAAATGTGCACATAGAATTTTGCTCCTTAGATGTTTTCATGTAAACTATATTTTTTTTCCTTTTTTAGCTTTATATATCTTTTCACTAGTTAAAACATTCCTCCTTTTTTTTTTTTTGTTTTGCCAGTGCTCACTTAGCTTTATAATTTGCATTCTTGATCCTTTTTTAATTATTTCTACATCTTTGTTGATAATTGAATTTAGATAACTTTTCATTTGGAGAGAATCTCATTTAATGTAAACTCTCAGTTATTTATACATATTAATAAATTTGCTCTCCCTTTGTGCTGTTGAAATATTATTACCACCATTTCAAGTTCATCTCCCTCTAGCCGATTATTTCTGACAGAGATGGCTGTGAACCAAAATCATATGGTCAAAGTCACAGACCACAGATTTTCAAAATCCAGATCCTGTGCTCTAGCGAAAAACCTGGTTTACCATACGCACACACACACACACACACACACACACACACAAAAAAAGAAATCTGGTAAAGCTATACTCATGAAAATATTGTTGCAGAAAAGAGGGAGATAGAGCCTTCCTCTCCTTGTGCAAACAATTAAGGAAGAGGGCTTCTGTGTTGTGGAATTGAAGAATTCTGGAATTGAAGAGTGAGTTTTACTCCAGCACCAGTGGATCAGTTCCCCAGATCAATGGCAATAACCTAATACATGGTGCTGTGCACACACTGCCATGGAGCTTTAATTTAGTTCATGGCCAAATGGACTCCCATGCCCTCTATAGGGAGTTCTCCATAAGGGCTTCCTTCCTGATGAAAGGAAACAACGGGGGTTTTTTGCTGGTTTCTTTCACTTTGTCTAAGAATAATAGAATGTGTTGAGTTGTTAGGGACCCACAAGGATCATCAAGCCAAATTCATAATCCCGCACAGAACCATTCCCAGAGTCACACCGCGTATTGTCTGAATGCTTTCTGAACACTCCCAGGCTTGCTGCTATGATGACTTCCCTGGGACCCTGTTTCAGAGGATGAAGAACCTTTTCCTGATATCCAACCTAAACTTCCCCTGACACAGCTTCAGACAACTCCTCTGGGTCCTGTCACTGAACACCACAGAGAAGAGAAACCAAGTGGTTCTCAGCCACTCCTCATATGGCTTTCCCTCCTTTGGACACTCTCTAATAGCTTAATATCTTTCTTGTATTGTGGCACCCAAAACTGTCCCCAGCACTTGATGAGGTCACCCCAGTGCAGAGCAGAGGGGGACAATCCCCTCACTTGCCCAGCTGTGGTGCTGTGCCTGGTGTACCCCAGGACACAGCTGACCCTTCTGGCTGCCAGGGCACTGCTGGCTCATGTTCGACTCGCCATCACCCAGGACCCCCAGGTCTCTTTCCTTGACACTTGTTTCCAGCATCTCACTCCTCAGTCTGTATGTACCATCAGGGTTGCCCCATCCTAGGTGCAGAATCCAGCACTTTCCCTTGTTAACCCTCATATGTTTGGAGACTTTACAGCCCCCTGACTTGAGGTCTCTCTGCAGGGCCTCCCTGCCTTTGAGGGAGTCAACACATCCTCCCCATTTTGTATAATCTGTGAATGCTTCATATCCCCTCCAGTACTGTGTCCAAGACATTTCACAAATGAGTGTCTTACTTGGAGCATGCAGGAAAGGAATCTTCCACTTATGCCACTACAGCACTGACTCAGAAAAGTTGCTTGGAGTTCTTAGTCCTGTGTGCATTTCCAACTACGATGTGACAGTCAGAAGGACCTTCACAGGCCTGAAGTCTTTGCTACAGCAAAACCACACTCACTGACAGGCACAATCTTTCTTTCCTGATATGATTCTTTCCTGAATCAACTAATAATTGTAGGCATTTCCAAGAAAAGGTCAATTCTGACAAATGAATACTCGAAAAACGCTGCGCATCTGCCTTGTCATCTCGCATTTTTAAAAATTATGTCCTAGTAGAAAAACATAATCTGTTTGCAGTCAGTGTAAATCTGCCTTTTATCAGCCACTTATTTGTCCAGTTTGTCGAGTTTCTATCTGTATTAAAGTTGTGTTACTGGTTTTCACCAGATGACACTCTGGCATGCTATTTTTAATAGCAGAGATGTGGGCAACCAATTAGAGCTTCATTTGAAGAAAATTGGGAATTAATAGCCTTCCAAAGCATGTGTATGCCCCCCCAAAGTATTTGCCTAAACATGACACAAGTACTTCAGTCCTTGTTCTCTGATTAGTTCAGACATAAATCTATTACATCATGGAAAATCCCATGGACAACTGATCAACAGAGAAGCACTAATTCCATTTTTGCCACATCTAAGTACTCTCTTTAGTATCCAGGGTAAGAAAGTGTCCAAAAAAGACTCGATGTAAATTCATCACTGACCTGAGACATACTCTGGTGAACTCTTAGATCATATGACCTGCGCTGTTTCTCTGTTGCCTAGTGAATATATTTGCAAGGTATTAGCAGTTTGATGTGTCAGTACAGGGCAAGAAAGAAAGAGGGTGGAAAAACAGGCAGCAATTAATACTCCCATCTGAAAAAGCTCTTCGTGGCAATGCTAAGGTGAAGACAGGATCTGCTAGGATTTTGAAATCTTCCTGTGTATGGGGAATCTTTGCCAAAAAGAGAAAGCTCAAGAGCCAGGGAGGACCTCGTAGTAACCAAGATGGATAGCCAAAGATAAACTTCTGCCTGTCCCAGGATGTAGAAGGAAAAAAAGCAGGAATGCATATGGTCTCCTCCTGCAGCTATGCATCCAATTTCTTTCTCCAAGAATTCAAGCAGAAATTATTTTATTCAACTGCCTAGCAGTCAAGGTAACTGCTCTGTACAGCTTAGGGATAAAGGAAGAACAAGGCAGTGCTTGTGTAGCTTATTTCATGTATTAATTAGAGCCAAAGCTAGAAATGCTAAGCCATAACTTCATTTGCTTGTTTGTTTGCTATGTCTGTCTCCTGTTTTGGCCCAATGAATGTTCAACCATTGTTACACAGAATGTGTCCTGAAAATTGAAAGATTTCCCCATGCTAAAATATTGTTTTCTGGTGAATTCACCGTGTCATTTCTTTAGACTCATGATGGAAGCAAAATCAGGTCTCTCCCCTCTTTGACCAGAATACTAATTGGTATAGTACAGGATGGGGAAGAAGCATGGTTCTTTATCAAAACACAAGAAGGAAAAAAACCACTTCCTTTGCTTGCACTTTTTCATTTTCCACTGCAGTAAACATTCTCCATGTGTGCCTACACAACTGGAACGTAAACATGAAATGGACGCAAAAATTTCTACACTGATTCCCAGCAGGGTTTAGGCTTCAGCTCAAAGCTGACAAAATGTATATGCTTGCAGGTGTGCCCAGAAGCATACCTTTACATCCCCTGGAGGAATCTTGACAGAAATCAAAACATCAGGAAATTTTTGGTGTCAAGGGTCTTAGTACTGAATGCAGATGCATGCACAGGGAAGCAAAGATGGTGTTTTTACAAAGGCTATCTTCTGAAATGGAACTTCATGTTAAACTAACTAAATTAACATGACTTCTGAGAGTCTGCTACCACCAATGCTCAGAGATGATGTGTCTTTCAACCTCTAAATAATGTTTCCCCTAGAAATCATGAGCCAACATCATAATCTTTCATTTGCTTTTAACAAGTTCCTCTGTCCTATGCTGTACTCGCTGGCCTTTTGAAGCATTTCAATCAAAGGGAATTATTCTAAAGGCACTATAAATGATTGAACAATGCTTTGTCTTCTTATAACTATTTATGAAACATGAAGAACCCAAGACTGAAGAGAGAAAATTCAGAAAATAAATACTATGCCACAAATCCTTAAATGAATCTGAGTCAATACTTTACTGTCATAAACCATGTGTAAGGTTCACTGGCATTTTATGAAATACATAATAGGAATGATTTTCTTTTCTGAAATCTATCTGGAATCCTGTCTACCTACTCATACTCTATTAAGTAATAAAGATATTGTATTCATTGCACTCACAAAGCAAAATCAGAACAATTTATTTGAAATCCACAGAAAAGAACCCTACTTCCCTTTTTACTTCTGATTTTTATTATAATCTTCTACTCATACAATTAATAATAAAAGACAGATTTTTCAACTAGATTCCCCACAGATTTCAGTTACAAACTGTTATTTTGAAAGACACTATCACCTTCAAAGTAAATCTTTTTAAAAACTCTATGCAATCAATCTCACTTACTGTTGTAAAAACTCAATCATTTTATAAGTCCAGTTACTTTCACCTTTGTTAATTCATTGCTTTTATCTCAACTTCAAAGTAAAAAAGAATGAAATAATTGCTGTGTTTAGAAAGATCCCATTACATCCTCAAGCAGTCAATGTTGACAATAGTCAGCCTGAACAACAAACAAATTGTTAATTAAAGATGAACACATAAACAAAAGAAATTGCAAGTTTTTGACTTTTTTGATACTGGAAATATTTTTATTCATTGTCAGTTTCATAATTCATGATCCAGCCTCTGGATTTTTTGTGGTTGTCAGGATTTTACACCTCAATGTACTGACCAGGAGATTTTGTTTCTGCTTATATCTTTGAACTAGCTGTATGATGATTGACTGCTGTTTATAGAACAGCTACTAGTACAATAAAAATACATAATCAGCTCTTTGATTGTGCACATGTGTATATGAATGCCACTTCTGTCACACTGATTCCAAAGTATATGATCCCTTATACTTCTTTATTTTATAATGCAGTTAATCCTAATTATGCTTTCCTGATAAATGTTATCTTCCACCACCCTACACTAGGTTGCACAGACTCTAGACAGCTAGCCAGCCTACCTACCTCTAAATCAAACCTCAGGAATCTCCTTACCCTCCATTCCTCTATTTTCTTGCCTGTGCCCCGCCACACTTTTGCAAAAGAGAGGACAAGAAATCCCAGCACGCTGCCCTGGGCTGGGAGTAGGAGTAGATTCCACTGCACACTGCGGAAGGTGGAAGCTCTTTGTGGAGCTGTGAGTACATGTACACTCCACAGGGCTCTTTAGAAGGTAGCTCTGGTGCATGTGTGTTGAACACACCACAGACCTCTTGCAGAATCCACCAAAAACCTTTGCTGAGGTCTGGCTGTGCTTTGTCATCAATCATTTTAATGGCATCCCCAAGGAATGACTGGTAGTAACTAAAGCTTACTGTTATTTTCCCTAAATGCCTGTCTGATCTTTGTCAATGTATCACAGCCAGAATCACATTGAGTATTCTCTGAGCAGCCAATAGGTGCAATACAAATAATTGGTACCAGCACAGGAAAGTGAAATGTCATAGGAAACATTTTGCATTCCAATAAAAGTGCATTGTTAAACTCAGAAGTAGTAACTGAAGCTTGGGACTGATCAGTCAATTCATTAAAACCAAGGGATATGCCGAAATTTTCTCAGAAGGAGCTAAAAAAAGCTAAAATGCTTTTGGGTTTTTTGATAAGAAAATAATGACCTTTAGTTGCCTAAAGCAGGGGTGAAAAAAAAATTGAGTGTGAGTAAGACTGAAGTTTTCTGCTTAAACAAAGCAGATAAAGGGAATTGCAGTAAGACTTTAAAAAATACCCAGGAAACATACTCTTCTGCATAAGGTGGAAGTTTAAAATAACAAAACAACAGCTATGATTAATCTTTTATTCTCCTACACATTCAGAAAAATAGAAATCTGTAAGCAATTTTAGCATGTGCATATAAGATTATATAAAAATTGTGCCTGGTTCAGATCCCTGAGTTCCTATATAGTGAAAAGGTATTGGTCCATGATTTCAAACAATGTAACACCAACACACAGTTGAAGTTCACAAACTTAATTTGGTCTAAAATGAAAATATATCTAAAACACAGATTTTCATTAGCACTTCTAACCCTTTCATTTTTTTCTAGTTCAATTAGTACAGATATTAGCCTACCATGTTAAATTATGTGACCAGATACCTTTTCTCTCCTTTTTTGAGACAATACCAGTGTTAACCAAAACCTACACAATCTTACTGCAATCATTGTTACAACAGCTCTCTGACAGGCTGTCATATTAAGGTATCCCTCATGAACAGAAAATCACCTATTCTTTAATAAATATTTGACAATTTTTTGCAAATATGACTCCTACAGTATTTAATACAAAGGATTTGCAAAGGTTTTGTATCTTTTCTGTCAAAACTTTAGTGGAATGAAATTACCTCGCATTTTCACAGAGTACAAGAAATGCTTTCCTTGTCAAAATTCCTTTGCTAATCATTATATACTGCATGCTATACTAGTGGATGTGTGGGTCTTGAATAATATTTTAGTGAGGATTACTGTGTTTAGATATTGAAAAGGAGCATAGAACAACTCACATTCACTGAGTACCCAAACTGTTTGCTGTTCAGTCTTATTGTAAATATTGTGACTAATTTTGTCATTTAAGTGTATGCAGCCACTGAATTGATATTGCACATATTTATAGAAATTTAATATTGAGGTTATGAGAGCAAGACAGTTAAAAATTCTAATTTATGTATGAAAGCCTGTATCAGCTGGATTTTATTTCTGCTTTTTTTTTATCAACGACATGAACGTAAACACTGGATCCATTCAGAATTATAAAGAAATGCCAAGTGTACAGATTTTTTTTTTTTATTTAAACTATATAACATGATTAACATTGTTGATATTATGAATTAATTCATATTTCCAGGCTCGTATTGTTAAATTATGATAATTCTTTATAAATGCATTGATAATTACTTTGTAAATTTCTGATAGTTTGTATTTCATCAGTTTAAATATATAGTGGTATATATTATAAACCCAGACTAAGTTATAATGGCCTTATTTTGTATTATATTAGAAACATGTTATGTTAGAAATTTCTATTATGTAAGAAAGTTACCTGCCTTCTTTCCTGGGAAAGGGAAGTAATTACTTAAAGAATAAATAAAGATGAATAACAAAAAGGACCTCCTTTGGTGCTATTGGTAACCAAACTGTCAGAAGTCAGCGTAATTACAGTCTTATAAAAAGGGCATTTTGAGTAAAAAAGTCAACAAGAGTTATTACTAAGCCAGATAAAAGGGTTGTTTGGGGGAGTTTTAACATTTAAATTTAGAAATACACCTGGCACTTTGTTTGGATGAACAAGCAAACATTTCATTTTTACTAAAATTTTTAGCATTTCAAGAAATTCTCTTTGTCTTCTTCATCTTTTACCTTAAGACAAATCCCCAGGTTGTAAAGTCTGTTTTCCTGACCCCTTGGCTTACTGGGGTATCAGTCTAATCAATAGAAGGATCAATTTGAATCTAAAGCAATTGTTTCTTCTCTTTCAATCTAAATAGCTATTTTGTTAATTATCTCAAGGATAGGTACCATTTGTCTCTATTAGTGCTGCCTTTTTTTTTTTTTTTAACAAAACATCCCGCTTTTTCCCTTTCTTAGTTGTAAGCTTGGGAAAGCACATCCCAGCAAACCATTCTGTTCACCTTTCCCACAATGTACCTTTGCCATGAAACACCCGAGGTATTGTTTGGCATGGAGAGAAGCTGTGAGCTGTGATCACTTAGCTCCCTGCCCTAAGTCATATTCTCTGCAGCTGGAAACCTGTCCGTTTAGCCACAAAGGAGGCACATAAACTGTGTGACGCCCGTTCATTACCTCTCTTGATCACCCTTTCATGGACTAATTGGTCCATTTGTATTTGTTATTTCATATTGCATTTCTTTGGCAGCTCAGGCTTGGCTGGAATTCAGAGTGAAAACTGTGTGAAGAGTAAGTTCATAGCCCAATGATAATACAGGTTAAAGGTTTGAGTTATTTGCTTTTTTAAACTTTTTCTTTTCTTCTTTCTTTTCTTTTCTTTTCTTTCTTTTCTTTTCTTTTCTTTTCTTTTCTTTTCTTTTCTTTTCTTTTCTTTTCTTTTCTTTTCTTTTCTTTTCTTTTCTTTTCTTTTCTCTCTCCTATCCTTTCCTTTCCTTTATTTTCTTTTCTTTTCCCCATTAAACAGACTACAACCAGCACAGGTGATTTACTGCACTGCACCAGACACACATGGCGTTTCCATCTCTGCTCCCACTTTCATGAAATGCCAAAGAAGTATTCAGTATCCTGGACTAATGTGTCCCTTCTCAGGTCTCAGGGAGAAGTGCAGAGCCAGATTCAGGCTCCTTACACAGAGAAACTGTTGGCACTACTTTCTGAACTTTCCCCTCTGTCTGATTTCATCTGGGGGAAGGCAGGCTGGCAAAGAAGGCTGCCCAGAGCAGTGAGAGTCAGAGAGTGCAGAGACAGGGTCCAGAGGAAATGACATATAATTTACTGGGGTTAAAAATTTTAAGAAAGGCTGCGGTAAATTCAAGTGAATGACAAAGACCTCTCTTTGCATTAAGAATGATTAAAATTATCTGTGATGCACAAACTATATTCTGTAATTGGAGACAGAATTACCTGCACTGGGACATGTTTGGGCTCTGCTTTCCAAATGTTAAGTATGTGTGCCACCACCCAGCACTCCTACAGCTACAGAGAAGGAGCTGCCTTTGTGCAACTGGATTTTGGGGGTCTGTTTCTTTTAATCATAGGAACAGCAATTGATAGCATATAGTATTAAGTACTGCTTTTTTTCCTTTTTTCTTGGCTCCTGTGTAATAACTTTAGCTTGCAGCACAGCAGTGTATGGATTAGCATTAAATTAAAAGGTTCAGTCAGAATAACTTCTAGAGTCAAATGTTATAGATATGAAAATAAAAAGTGGGCAGTGGAAGTGCTGACATAATTACAGCAAAGTAAACAAACAATTGTATACTTAGAAGTATGTAAACTGATGCTTTTAAAACTACTTACCACCCTCCAGGACACCAGGGTGGCAGGGGTTTATATAAAACACAGAAATTGGGACTTTGGAGGCTCAGCCATCATTATTTTTGTGCAGAAACCTGAATTTCTTTTACTTAAGTTTCATATTTACAGCACCGTGGGGTATGTAGTGACACTCAAACCCAAAACAAATATGTATTTTTTAATCCCAAGCTGAATGGAAAAACAGCATGTGTAGAAAGTAATAAGGTGTATCTCAAGTCTAGTGTGAAAATGAACAAATCACAGGCAAGCATTTTTTTTGAAGCTTGGTTTCTGGAGTGTTTGTGTTTTCTGATGAAAGCTGACAGGTAGAACAGTTTGCTTTTTAAGAGACTGATGGAGCCCCAGGAAGACAGGTGACAGAAGAAATGAAAACAACAGAAACATCAGATCCACCTGCCCTATTTTAAAGAAATTTTGTCATAGGGCATGATTCTTTTGATTTTTTTACTTTTTTTTCACTTACGAGACAGTGATGGAGGAAAGAAGTCCCATGTTCATTTTACAGTTTAAATGTTAGGTTTCTTTGGTTGCATTTCTTAATTGAGGAGGAAAAGATAATGGTGTGTTTGTTGAGTGTGGTGGGATGGAGAGACGTTCACTGTAGACACATATGAGCATGACTGTGAGTCTAAACTCCTGGCACTAAGAAAGCAGAAAATATTTTAATGCAGGCCTAACTAATAATAGGAAATGAAGAAGCTGCCTTTTGTTCTGACATCCTTATAAGATGCTTCAGTAATAACTGCTCTTTAGAAGCCTTCACTTTCATCCCACAGAGACTTTGACACAAGGCAGAAAGATGCTGCTCCTGAAAGCTCTATGTGACTTACTTGAAAATAGATAGTGAGAACAAAGCTTTCTCTTTTAAACTCATAGAGGAATGTGAAGTAGCTTATTACAGATACACAGAACAGAGGAAGAGTTCCTGAAAGGCCTCTTTGCCTGGCCCCAAAGGTTCAGACCCATGCCTTAAGAATTCTTCCCTCCCTAAATCGCAAAACACTGGTTTAGCATATCAAGAGAATATTGTTTTAATTTTTAAAAAGTTATAAGAATGGTGAAGTATTTTCTTGAGATGCCCCTGAGCCATCCTTAGGCTTCCCTTTGCAGCATAAAAGACACAAATATGGTTGTAAAAGATTCAAGTTCTCAACTTTTTGTGCAATAACAAGAGTTCTAAAAGTGACACTTAAAATGTATACAACCATTTGACATTACAAGGACCAATAGTTTTGAACATAAGTGAGGGATTTTATTTATGAGTTTGAACTATACAAATACATCCTCAGAAGAACAGATCATTTAGACAGGTACATGGCAAAGCAAATAAGAAAATTACAAAAAGATTTATTAATCAGTCACCTGTATCAATAGCAATCCTTATTTTTGTAGGATTATGTGTTCTGTCATCTCAGAGCTCTTACAAGAATTACATAATACTTCAAAGCAGGGAGGTGGATTTTGGAGAGGAAAGGAAAACAACTCATTAAAGAGGGCATTCAAGAAGACATAAATCAGTCCACAAATACAAATGTGAGAAAGACTTGCTTTAATCCGAATACCACGTGATTTATACATAGTATTATTACTCTTGGTTTCAAGTGGTTTAGATATAAAGCATTAGTCCTATACCAGGAAGGACATGAGTCCTCAGTGTCAGAGACTATTCAGACACAAATGCAGTAGCACCTATTATTAAATCTTGTTCAGTCACATCTTACTAGTATTTAAAGGATTGTAATGTGTTCTTCTCCATGATTACTTCGTAGTTCTTTACTTTAAAATCCTTCTACATGCCTATTCACATCACGCCATGCAAAGTACTGTAAGTCCCACCAAAATTATATATCATTGTGCGCCAGTTGCCCACAAAGTTGTCATGGGTAGGGTGATGCACTTCACTTCCACTAGAGAAGTAGCATAATGTTTACTGATATAAACCAGTAATTTAACAAAGTTTGATAGTAAATGTGACAGCGGTTTAATAAAATTCTATTGTAAGGTATACTTGATCACTGCATAGGGAGCAGCTCCAGGCAGAACTGCCAGGGAGACCCTCCTGTTGAGTTGTGAGGTTCAGAAAGGACCTCTTTGTGGTCTAAAGATTCTCAGAAGGGAGTCTTGTGCTGCTGGATTCAGACTTAGCCCCAGACTTGGTCAACGGTTTATGTTTAAAGGATTGTATGTGTACAATCAATCCTTTTTATCACTTGGCTATGATTTTAAAATTAAGCATGCTATCAATCACTTACTGAGAATCTATTGTAGCAAAGAACCTCTCAGACTTAAGAGGCAACCTTGAGAGCTGTCCCAGCTCAGGGGGAGATCCTGGTGTGCCCCTGCTGCCATGCTGGAGTGCTCAGTGGCCTTTGGCTTTATGCTATGTATATGGAGATAATTAACTAAGAGATATATTTGCATACAAGCTGTGTTTTGGAATGGTGAATGCTCAGCTAGCTCTTAGATGTTGAAGAAGACTTATGGCCCTTAGCTGCTGAGCAAGATTCAAGGCCCTTAACTATGGTGTTGCTATCTGCAAGCCAGGTGTATCCACCACAACCATCACTGGTGGTTATTGCTTAAGCAGGTAAAGGGGAGAAAGGGGATCTCATGGCCACAGCACCATTACTGAATTCTCAAGCAGTAATATGTGATCCCTCCAGGGCCCCCCATCCCCCATATATCTTGTGCAGTTTATGCTATCAAGCATTTATGTCCAATAAAACACTGAATAAAATGGGAGGGTGATCTGTTGGATCAGTGAAATGCTTGTTTGAAAAATAAATACATTAAGTTTCAAATTCTCTTTTAGGGAATAAAAGAGTTCAGCCTTTCTCTCTTATGTCATGCATATGTACAGTGCCAGCGGCTCCTGTGCAAAATGAATCTACAGAATCTACACCGCTGTGTCTAAACACATTCCAAGCCAAGCCAAGTCATCATAGCTGCTGAATTACAAGCAGTTTGTGTCCAGAGACCCTATGGTTGGTATGCTAAATTGATTAATTATTCACATTGATTATATTGATCCACAGGGCCTCCCTGATCTCTCTCTCTGAAACAGAAAACCAAACATACTCCTTTAGAAGGATATAATTTATATCATTATTTTAATTTTTTAGTTATTTTCAAATAGCATTTTAAAAAGAAGGGTTTGACTTTTCTTTAATGTGAAAATATCTTTCCTTAAAACATTAATTAATCCAACAAAAGAACTTTGACTTTTCAGATCCAGGATGCATTGCTGTCTATATCCCACCAGGATTGTCACTGATGGCTAGCCTCTTACCCAGCTTCTTTTCTAAAATCCTTCTACCACTCTCATACAAAACTTTTACAAACATGTTACATGGCTTTTGAGCCCAGGATGTCTCAAGGGTTTGTATAGACCATGCTAAGGTTTTCTTTAAGGCAGTTTTTAATCCATTTCTTTCACAGTGGAAGTATAGCTGAGACTGCAACATTAAATTTGTTTTCCTCTCCAGTGTCATTTTACAATTGCCCGAGTTTCTATTTTCTGTTTGTGGTGCTTATTCTCTGAGCTCCAACGCCCTGGAGGCCATCTGTGGGTTCACAGACAGCTGGATAATCATTCCATTCAGCCGGCACAATTTGGATGGTCCTCACCTCACCATACATAAAGATGTGCCTCAGTTACCATGTGATTCAGCAAATGCAGCTGTGGGAAACACACTCTTCAGCAGCAGCAGCAGCAGCATGAAAGTATATTGGAAAACCTGGCAGGGGCAAGGTTCAAATGTACATCCCTATGGTGGTTTAAAAACCTCAGGGTACCTGTGCAATGGTAATCCCTAGCATGTTTCATCTTTGTCCCTCTTTGGTAAGGAGTTTAGACATGTGCTGGCCCCAGACTTCAACTCACAGCTCATTGTGGAGGCATGGGAGGCGCTCTCAAAGGGTTAGCTAGATGTTCTCCACAACAGGCAGAAGGTACAGACAAAATCAATGGGGAAGCACATTAAAAAACAAACAAACAAACAAAAAATCATCGTTGTGTAGAAGAAAGGCACTTAACCCTGGAAAGATACTACTTTGATGAAAAAAGTCTGGCACCTGGGAAAGTACCCTTAAATCCATATTCTGACAGTCTAAAGAAGAAACAACAGGCTCAGAGAGAAAACTGTAGCAAAATCAAATCAAAAACTAAAACTGCAGCTTGGTAAGCAGTCAGTCCCACTAAATCATTTCCATAAGGTAAACTGAGGGGAAACATATATGCTGGAGAAATGAGAAACTCAAGGCATCCAGTAAGAATAAGCTCTATTCACCCAGTCTACAGCTTTACTTCTCTCCATTCACCAGCAAACTGTGTATTCAGCCATCAATCAGAGACCCTCTCCATGGATAGGCAACATTCCTCCCTAGGTTATGAAATCTGACCCTTTTTCTGCTGCAGGTTAGTTTCAGAGGATTTGATTCTGATGTTACCCACTGAGCTAATGCTAGTAACAGTTCTTTGGTTTTAGCATATTCCCTCCATTCCTCCAGTCATGCTGTGCTACTCTTTTCTCCCTCATGAAATGTGAAATTCCTTCTGAAGTGCATGCAGGCCAGCAGCAGCAGCAACTCAGGAAAAGCCAATGCTTAAAAACTAAATAAGGATACAATAATTAGAGGAAACATTTATCCCGTCTACCAAGCCATACTATGAATTTTAAAAAAGGGCAACAAATTCTCTGTTCTGCCTTCTGTCAGAAAGAGGTCTTTTGACCTTCTGGGAAAAAAAATATACAGCTGGGAAAGAAAACTAAAGACCAATAATCACAAATTAGTCTTTAAAGAAACAATAGTAAACTAATGAATATATACAACAAAACAGGTCACAGCGTTGAATTCTCTCAGGCATTTCTGGAAAGCAAGAAAACGCTCACACAAAACACCTCTCATTTCCATTGCACACTGAGGACTAGGCATGGAGATGCTAAGGACACCTCATAATGACTTGTTCAAGGACAGAAAATCCTCTGTGCTTTAATGCCATCATTGGAGAAAAGCAATCTCATTCTCACAGATCCTGTGGAGTCATGGTCTAACAGCATTACTGTACCTACACTCATGTAGTCACACAGGCAGTGACATCTTTGAGGCTAAGGCCCCAGGCTGTGACCACTCTGCAGAACTCCAGTTTCTTCCACCCGAAAATTCAAAGCCAGCATACTGACAGCTATGTCAATCTACATTTGGACTTGGATCCTCTCCTTCATTTGGGCGTTGTACAGCTAAAGGATATGAGCACACATCACAGATCTGTTTCCAACAAAAGACATCCTGGTCAGGCTAGAATTAAACATGTAACATTGAAATGCACACTGCATATACCATGCACACAGTAAGCAGCACCATGAAACACTTGTCTTGATTTTCACTCTCAATCTACTCTATCCAGTCTTTTTCCTACTGTCCTATTTTGCCTTCAGAAATCATTAATTTAATATCCTCCTCAATATCTCCCTTCGAATTTTCTGAGCATCCTACTTACAACTTGTCCTGATTCAGATACCAACCAGTCAATATTGCTGAGAACGACCAGAAGCACTGTTTGTCCAGAAAACATGAAATATCTTGTAATTTAGCAGACAGTGAGGCACACAGTACATGAAAGTTCTGTCTCAGACTTCTTAACAGACCAGTACCCAAAGAAACAAAAGTGAGAAGCTAACTACAAAAGTGACAGAGCATCCCACACAGGCTTCTTGCAAGCACAAAGGTACCATACATCTTGGTGGATTCTGATTAAAAAACATACCATGAAAACAGTACTAAGAATGACAGAGAGTGGAGAAAAACACGGGTCTTTAACAATTTTTTATCCATTATAATTACAGGCTTTTTCTTTACCTGAAAGAACTGCTGTTTTCATGTTTCTAAAGCTCAAAAAACCTCCCATTCCTCTCTGGATACAGTGCAATGATAAACAGCTATTTTAGCTGTCATTTCTGCAAAACTAGTGCTTAGAAAGCATCAGAAAAGGCATGTTTTCCAGTAAGTGTCCAACGTCTTCTGGATTTCTTTGTCTCTGTTCCTTCTGTTTTCATTTTGATTTTTCATGTGTGTTGTGGCTTTATAAAAGTCACATGGTGCTGTTAGGAACGGACTCTATCAGCAGATGTAGTCATTCATCAATAGTCATCAGCAGAAAGAGTCATCTAGCCATGATTACCAGCATGACTGGATAAAAAAGTGTCTATATCCAGAGAAGCATTAGCTAAGCCATCACTGTTTTGTGCAGACTAAAGCCTGCAGCAGGCAGTTTTCTTTTACTTTTGAGTTCCCTCCCTTTGCTTTTTCTGCCCTGAATCACTCCTTCACCTTCTCTCTCATCACACACAGAATCACAGAATAATATTTTGGGTTAGAAGGGACCCACAAGCACCATCAAGTCCAACTCCTGGCCCTGCTCAGCACCATCCCTCAGAATCACACCGTGTTCCTGACAGCATTGCCACAGGAGAAGAGAAATGGTCAGTGTCATCTCCTTTGTCAGATTATCCCCACTCAACCTTAACATTATCCTTGGTGTATCTTTCTGATAATAGTTCACTTGCATTTTTCCTCTCTCGGTATATAATAGTTAAGAACACAAAATGAGGACAAAATGCACTGAAAATTCCAAAAGTAGGATCCTTCTTTGACATCAGTCACTGTTTACTGAGGGAAATTATTGCTGTTTCTTGGATCTAATCTATTATGAAATGAAGGTATTACTTTGAACACTTGATCTGATAAATGAATGGTGCAGACAGAGCTAGCAGATGCTAGCTATGTAATCTGTACTCTACTTTCAAGCACACAGGTGATTGTAGATCACCATTAAGATAAATCAGAGAAAGACTGGGCTGCTCAAGAGGAAAATGCTTATTTTTTACTTGGAGTAAACCTAGTTCTTCAACTGAACCTTCTGGAGCAGCACACTGGTACATCTTCTGCCTCTCAGCTCTGCTATTTGCAATTTTGGTGTTTTAACACTCTTGTAGTTTGTTTTGGTACCCCTTTCCATGCATAATAAACCTTGCTTTGAGCCAGCAGAAATGAAGCATAAAGTGAAAGTGAATTATATACTTTTGGATGCAGCATCAAACACCTAGGCACACAATGTGAAAGACCTCAGTGTTACTGCAATGTATAGGGGTCAGCAAGGTGATTGAATGGCTGCTATTGGAGGTCTCAATTAGACAACTAAAGTGCTATGAAACAATCATGGAATTCATGTCTCAGAATGTCACTAAGAGCAGGAAATTTTTGCTAAGCAGCTTTACTTTCAGTTGTGTTTCTAGAGATCTTTTCTTGGTATATATTCTTTGTTCTCTGCTACTTAACATCATTATCAGCCTCCTGGAAGGCAGGGACCTGGATATGATGATATTCTGGAGGCATGAAAATTTTATTTCAACTTTTAGTTCATTTCAACAAGGCCAAATGTAAAGTCAGACATCCTCCATGCTACTATAGCCTATTCTGTCAAATAGACACTCTAAAAGATTAAAGAGCTACAGCGACTAATAGGCTGCATGTGAGCTTTTAATATGATGCTCCGTCCAATAGAATAGCACAACCCTTTAGATGTAAAAGTAGGTGAATACCAAATAAGAGCACACCTACCTAACACAAGTATGATTGCTGTCATGTCTAGTCTTATATCCTAAGATCAAGAAAAATGTTGAAAAGGAGTTACCAAAGGCGCAGAGAATCACTGGAGGATGAAAAATATGTACAGACCAAAAGTCTCCAAGCGCTAAGTGTATTTATCTCAAAGAGAAGCAAAGAGGTGAGTTGATCACAATCTGTATGTGGATGCACAGAGAACAGAGCACCTCACTCGAGCAGATGTAGGTTAACACACTTCAATGGCTAGAAACTGAAACCAGACAATTTCAACTTAGAAAGCGGATAACATCTGAAAGTAATTAATAATTAGGTTTCTAAGAATTGTGGAAAGGCTTTTATTCAACATGGGTCGCCGTTTTTTTCAAAAGGTGTCCTCTAGTTCAAATGTAGCTGTCTAGGTTTCAACAGGAATGAACACAGCCAGGTCCTACAGTTTCATTATGAAAGAGGTTAGATTAGATAATCACAGTGGGTTTTGGAAGCCTTTAAACATATTAGACCTACCATGAGGAGCTTAAGATTATTTATGACAGGATAGCATAGACAGCATGGAATAGGATGAACAATGCAGAAACTTTTCTTTAGGAAAGAGAAATGACTTTACTGATCTACAGAAATAGTTTGTGTCAGAATTAGCACTCAGAATAGATATAGGGCAGATAACCCCTATCAATATAGGGCACATGTCTATGAAATATTCCTGGAAGGGGATTATTCTTATTAAAATAGTTATCTGCTGGACTCCCACAATGAGGTTCAACATCTCAATGTGCAGCCAGTGTATCACCATGGTCTCTGCTGCTGAAAAATGCTGGTGTGCAGGGCAATGGCAATAGGTAACCAACAATGATACAGAAGTTGCCCTCACACATCCCAGTATTGGAATCTGCACAGATGGCTCTAACCCACCAGTGCTCTCTGCTTCTTAATATATGTCACCTTTCAGCATAACAGAAGGCATTAATCAACTGAGGATATCTATGAGATATATGACATTTAGAATACAAGAACTGAATCCTGGAATATAGAGTCAGAACTATAGCATTTGCAACCCACTCCTCTCAAATTCAATTTGTATGGAACTAAAATAAGGACAACTGTCTTGCCCACGTCCCGTGACTCCACATCAGTTTCTTCTGAATTCCAGCTCATGACAACATTTTGTGGTGTAATTTGAAATATTTTCTTTTTTTATTGAATAAATGCAAAATAATATGTATATAATGTATCTTATGGGAGCTGCAGTCTCTGTGTCCATTCCATCTTATTATCGAAGGCTGTAAGCATGCAAAGAGGAAAGGAGAAAAAAAAATAATTGGCCAGTACTCCCCCTATCATTTAACATCATCTACCTTAGAATACACCTAATACAGTCTCATGGTTGAGAGTTTCTATATATGTATATGTATATGATAAAAACAGGCCAGGAGATCTTCTTATTTTTTAAAAAGCCTTTATTAGGATCAGCTCTGGGAGGGGAACTCGAGGGGCTGTGCACACCACTGCTGCTCCCACTGGGCACCACAGAGGAGGAGGTGCAAGTTGAATCTGCTGCTCACGCTGCAGAGTCGGGATTCCTTCCTCACAGAAGTTCCCAGGAATCGATCTTGGCTTGTGAAGTCCAGGGGTGTCTTCGGTTATGGTGAGAAAGGAGGAGATGAGAAGAGCTTTTTAACAGGTAGCTTGACACTTTGCTGACTTGTTGGTGTCCTTCGTGGGCCTGGATTCAGTGCTGGCTCATTGCTTTAGGGGCTTTTTGCTGTGAACTGAACTTCCTCTGTATGCTGGGCATCATGGGAAGTTCTCTGGTTACCATAGTGGGCGGGGTCCTCAGTGTGATGAGCAGGAGGAGAGCAGCAGTGGTGTTTTTCCTGGTGGGAAGCTAGGGGGAGCTAGGGATTCCAGGGATTGGGGGGAACAGGGAACCGGGAACCGGGAAGTACAGCTTCAAGAACTCTTCAGAACAAGAAAGTACAGACATAATACAGTAAATAACACTATTTTAACAATATAACACATTTAAACATAGGTTTATTCATCTCATATATGTATGTCATTTTTACATATTTGGCCTTTCACAGAAAGTAGATAGAAACCCTGACAATTTAGCTTGGCTTTTAGGCATATGGTTGCCTTTTGGTGGCCATTTCAACAGCAGTTAAGGAGAAGAACCTTGCTCACAAGTGTTATAAATAATGTAAACAAAAACTCATTGCTATTTCTTACCTTGTCAGTATTTGGATTAGAAGCATTTTCCATTACTATTAGCAGCTACTGTTTACACAGAGATTTTCCTGCATTCAGCACAAGTTAAACAAGATCTAATTTTTTTTTGTCAACGTAGTCTGTGGTCAATCTACTTCAAAGGCACTTTGCTAAACAAGAAACAAAGCTATAAACCCTTTCTTGCATGTCCATGTCCTCTAGATAGGTATCTAGCCTTCAGTTAAGCACCACAGGCATGTAATTCAAGCCTGTAATAGAGACCTGAACAACTGAATAAGTTTCAATCTTTTTTCATTTCCTTTTTGCATACTCATCTTCCTGAATGAATAATCATCATCAAGTAAGGAGGAAAGAAAGAAAATACATGAAGGAAAATCTAAAACTGAAATTAAGAAGACTGACGAGATGCTTAGGCTTCGCAAAACTGAGAACACATGCTAATGTCTTTGCATCTTCAGTAGGACACACACACAGACTCCACAATAACATAAATCTTTCCTTTGTAGCTGAGCCACTTACATGAGTTTTATTGCCCAGCTCATTCTTGGGAACTGATTCCCACTATGACATTAACTGTGCAATCTGTAAACCCTTTTGTGAACCAGATTTTAGAGGCCTGCTGTTGTTTCTCCTGCAAGAGTAACTTTAGCCTAGATCACTTATTGCAGATAGATAAGTGTAGATAAGTGGATAGATAAGTGTATGGATAGATAAGTGTATGGATAGATAAGTGTATGGATAGATAAGTGTAGCGATAGATAAGTGTAATGATAGATAAAAGCATCGATAGATAAGTAAGTGTATCGATAAATAAGTGTATGGATAGATAAGTGTAGCGATAGATAAAAGTATCAATAGATAAGTGTATCGAAAGATAAGTAAGTATATCAATAGATAAGTGTATCAATAGATAAGTAAGTGCATCGATAGATAAGTGTATCGATAGATAAGTGTATCGATAGATAAGTGTATCGATAGATAAGTGTATCGATAGATAAGTGTATCGATAGATAAGTGTATCGATAGATAAGTGTATCGATAGATAAGTGTATCGATAGATAAGTGTATCAATAGATAAGTAAGTGTATCAATAGATAAGTGTAGGGATAGATAAGTGNTGCATCGATAGATAAGTGTATCGATAGATAGATAAGTGTATCGATAGATAAGTGTAAGTGTATCGATAGATAAGTGTATCGATAGATATGTAAGTGTATCGATAGATAAGTGTATCAATAGATAAGTAAGTGTATCAATAGATAAGTGTAGGGATAGATAAGTGTATCGATAGATAAGTAAGTGTATCGATAGATAAGTGTATCGATAGATAAAAGTGCAATCCAACAAACAAATTTTGGCACGGCTGAGAGAAAAGAGTAGGAAAAGGGTAAGAAGACTAGAGGTAAAACAGTTACTAGTTTTATTTAAGCTGCCATTGTTTCTGGGGGAAAAAAAAATCAAAAATGATACCTGGAAAAACCATTTAGTCCTAAATCCTTTTCCCACTCATCTGTTCTGACAATATTTTTTCCTTTCTCTTCTGAGACAAGCAGGAAAAGTAGTATTTTATTCCCTTTTACCAGCTCAAAAATCTCAGAGAATGAGAGAGCAGTGATTTTGAGATCATACCATAAAATTTGCAGTGAAAATATTTAGTACTATCAACGCTTAGAAAAACTGCCATTTATGACCATTTATATTTAAGGACAGACCAGATTTGGAGGCACTGATAACTGTGGAAAATTAGTTGTGCCTCCTGAGAACTATCTTTCTTTCTCAGAGGAAGGAGATTCCTGACACTCTCCATCTGTCCCTTCTTACACTCATTTAGTAGCTATCAGAGATGGAGTAAAATCAGTGGTTACTCCTCCCAAGTGCTTTACATGTGAGTACACGACCAGACCAGGATGAGAACTTTGCCCACAGGAATGCTTTTTGCATTCTTTCTTCTCTTGAGTATCCACAGGGCAGCCAGAAGGAACCTCGACTTTATTCTTCATGTCTTAATTGCAATCAGTTCTAAGACATGACCCAGGTATTCGCACAGACTCTTCTGCCATTGAAAAAAAAAATAATTTTATGAGCTGTAGTACAAAACTCTACTTTATAGTCTAGATTTAAATAGAGTAAAAAATGTACAGACTAAAACTACTTTTTCAGTAAGTAGGAATATAATGTTAATTAAAATGCATTTGGAGGTCTTTATATGCAAATTAAATTACAGGATTTTTGCAGAATCACCATTTTTCATTCCATCTAACAGTAACCAGGATGATGCAAACACTATGCATTGAATGTTTAAGATTAAATTTTAAAGACTGCTGAGAGCTAAAACTGCAAAGTTTGGATTTTGACCAAGTGACTTGGTAAAGCTTACTACAGTGTCCTTTCTGGAATTCCTAGAGCAACCATGCTTGGTTTGGCTATGTAATAAGCAGATAGAAATCACATTTCAAAAGATTTCTTAAGTCAGGAAGGAGGTGCTGCATACCTTTGCAATAAATTTTGTATTTCTTTTGAAAGGAATGTTACCTGTCAAAGAGAGATTTTTTTGAGTCCGTTTCATTTTTTGCTAAAATTCAACCTCACACTGTTCCATGAAGACAACAGAAAATATGCCACGTTTTCCTTTTCCTTAATTCATCTTGCAATCTCTTTCCAAAAGGATCGATAGACTTGATAGGGATATAGTGGAATACAAGTACTTTGAATACTACATTTCTGGCTCAGACCTCACCCAGGTCAAACAGCAAAGAGTGAGCAACTCGTGTTGCTATCAGATAGGTGCCACTCTGTCTCCAGGAAGGAGCATGGAACACTCAGCTCGCTTCCCAAAGGCCAAATATCGCTGGCTCAGAAGCACCGCCGCCACATCCGATACTAACTGGAATATGCCGCGTCTGTCTCGTGACAGGGAGCAAAGGAAGTGATGCGTCAAGGAGAAAGAACAGACCTGTCACTATTTGAGATGAAGGCATTAGCCTGGCACCTTGGTGATGCAAGCAGTGTCACTGCCCAGGTGTATGGTTCTGTAGATAAAAGGTCTTCAGGGTTGTCAATACAGGACCATCCAGAGACACACCTACTCACTAAAACTAAACAAAAATATATTTTTCAACAAGGCCACAGATTTTTCAAAGGAACTAATTAAGCAGAAAATAATGCTTTTACATTTTAGAAGAAACTGATATGTCATGACTTTTACATTCTTATTCAAGCAGTTTTGCAATGCAGAAGCTATAAACACTTCTTATTTAAAGTATTCACTGGTAGGTCGGTAGTTTGTGTTAATCTTTTTTTATTCCCTATCTCTTCTTAAAAGGCAAAAGAAAATGCTTGCATTGTAACTTGTTGTGCTGTGGTTTTGGGTTTTAATCGGGTTCTCCCTAGGTTAGAGTTGCGTCCCTCATTGGTTCTGAGTCCCTCTGCAGCCCTGCCTGGGTGTCTGGTACATTCCAGGGGAGCTGTTGTGTGATTGACCAGGTTCCCAGTTTCTCCCACCCTATCCTATGCCCTCTGTCTGTACCTCTCCCCTTTCCCCACCCTCGTTTAAAAGGTGCTGCTCTGCATCCAGGACCCCACTTTTGTGGGGACCTCGGCTCCAGAAACAATAAACCGAGTTTCTACCCACAAAAGTCCTCCCTTTGTTCTTTGTCATTGCCACGCTTCAGCCAGGGCTGAGACTCAAGGGACCAGGAGAGGTACGGAGAAGTTTCCTTAAAGCTGGACTGGGGCAAGAGCTAACCAGGCGGAACGAAAAGTTCCAGGAGCTGCACCTAGCACCCGGCTTTAGTAACTTAATATGCTTTTTTTTTTTTTTTTTTTGACTAGACTTCTAAGCTGGCAGTTATGCATCTTTTTTTAGAAAGGTTTCATTAAAAATCACTGCACACATACATTTTCAGAAAAAGAAAAATACAATTTGATTCACATATTTCTGCAACACCTAGAATAATTTTGTGGATTCATTTGCCTTTTCTTCCATAACTCAACATGAGAATATCTCAGCATTGTAAAATTGTGGAACCATGTAGCCTTTCATTACATCTATTGAGTCCATACACACTGTAAATTCCTGGTTATAAATTTGAAATATCTTCTGAAATGAAGAAGCTGAATTCCTTCTAAAACTAGAGTGATTTTGATTAAAAAATAAATTAATTTCATTCACTTAAAGGTTTCTGTAAGTTAATATGTTGTAAAGTATTATATAATAGTAAAGCTATTTCAAAATGAGAGATTATCACAATCATCATATGCAGTCAATGGTGAGTGGTATGCTAAGTCATTTCCCACTGATTGTTTCAGGACAACTGGCCACCTGGTCATTTTGACTCTTGCAGAAAATATATTTGCTCCTCAGTGTTTTGTTCTGAATAAAAATTCACAAAGTCCTCCAGACTGAAAAAGTAAATGCTTTGTATTGTACATCTAATGAAACATAAACAAATTCAAGTGACATTTCCAATTAAGTAAAGGTGACTTTTTAGGGATTGCACAAGGATGGAAAAGAAATATATAGAGATGAGAAAGATAGAGAAAAAAGAAAATGATATTTGAAAGAAGTTCATTAACATATTTAGGAAAACTAAGTTTCATAGAAAAGCTGAATATCAGTAAAACCAAGTGTTCCATTATATTTTTACACCTAATTTAATGTGCTGAGTCTTCTAGCATTTTGCAACTTAGAACTAGGTTAATTACTTTAAGTTCCTTAAATGCTACTGAGTATCTCTGTTATGTTTTCATATAATTAACATAAACTTGATATATGTAAGTAATTAAAAAAAATTAAAAACCCTACAAAACAAAAAAAAATCCACCACAACAGATAATCTTAGGCAGCACTAAAATTGCTGATTTGCAGTTTGCTTCTAAGGATAGACAAGCTTATTCTTTCATCCTCCTAAAGGACCAAATTTAGGATGATTCAATAAATCCACCATTTAGAATTTGTAAAAGGAAACCATTAGCAATTCATGTTAATGTCTAAATGCAGTTAGATGTACTGTACTGTTTCATAAGTGATATGCAAAAAAACTTTACTCCTTAGGGAAAAAGAGACTAGTATTATTCAAATATATAATTTGAATCCTTCACATTCCTGTTGATACAGGTTTAAAAACTCAGCTGCTATTCTGACATCCAATTGAAATACCATGTTCTTCAGCCCTGTCTACAAGATGACAGATTCATATTCTAGACTCAGAATGTTACAAAAAAAATTTTTTTTAATTTCTATATTTGTACTTATTCAAGGATCTTAGAAGATTTTTTTTTCCAGCCTTTCTTCTGCTTGAAGAAAGCATCCTTTCTTCTGCTTGATGAAAGCATCCTTTTATAAGAGCTCAGCTTAACATATCTGGGAATATATAATGTTTATTTGGACTCGGGACACTGTCTGTGACATTTTCAAACCTATATTCTTTTGTACATCAATGTGGTCATTTTGACTCAGGTCTAAACATATTTGTGAGTTTCAATATGGTCTTTCTGTGTGGGCAAGTTAACAGATTGAAGTGCTTGATCATTTCTGCTGAAAGTACCCTGATAGCCTATTTCATACAATCCAGAGTACTAGAGGAAATTAGATAAATGAAATAAACCATTCAAGAGACAAAACACCACATCAGGTTTCCATTATTAAAGCTGCAGTGCTGCCCTGGAATGGATGTAAAAAGGCCCCTTGATTTCAGCTAAATCTGTACATACACTTAATCAGATATGTTACTAATAAATAATTATACTTTTAAAATTCCTAATACAATTAACATCTTTTTAAAGCTCTCCCCTGCACTCAGAGACACATACATGTCATCACTGTGAGAGTGGTGAGGCACTGGAACAGGCTGCCCAGGGAAGCTGTGGGGGCAGAAGTGCTGAAGGCCAGGTTGGATGTCGCCCTGAGCAATTTGGACTGTTGGAAGGTGTCCCTGCCCATGGCAGCATGGTTGGAACTAGATGAGCTTTAAGACCCCTTTGAACACAACCCATCCTATGATTCTATGATGTACCAGAAATAATACAAAGAAATATATATGTATATTTATCTAGACCCCAGAGTCAAATATTAAAAAATATTTTTCCCTCATGATTCAGTCTTCAACTATCTTGTCCCTGTGACATCATAGTGTTAGTCACTCAGAAATGCTGGTGTTACCACTCATAGGCAAACACCTATTTGCACATCTCAAGAGTCTCTTGTTTGTACTGGAGTTCCACTCCTTGTCCTTTGTTCATCATTTATGTTCCAATTTCTAATTCTGAGGTGTTCATTCCATAAGAAGAAAGTGTGATATGCATCCAACAACAAAGTGTGACTGAACAATAGATAAAATAAACACTGAATGTTTTTAAAACAATTGAAGAATGGAAATTAATAGCATGTGCTACTTGGCAAGAATTAACAAATGCTCAATCAAATTTCAGAACACGACTGGACAACAAATGTTACACTAAATAAAAAGCTCTTTCAAGTAATTTTTATTATTATTTTTAGTACATTCTCTTTGACTTGTTCTTGTATTGTAAGACCCATCTTATATTACGAGACCCATCTTATTATGAGACCCATCTTATAAGGGTCTCATACAAACTGCTATCAACTGGAATGCCTTCAGTGACTTTAAACAGGCTCTAGATCAATTTCTCAGACTACATAAGTGCTGCTCAAATCCAGCCATTTACAATAATGCTGCCAGAAACACAGCAAAGGCCTTAGTGATCCCAACAGAAATAATTATGATCTTGGTAAAATTCTTATCTGAAAGGGGAGCAGGAAGACCAGGACATGCTAATTCACTGAGAAGGAAGAAACCCAGGAAAATAAGGGAAATATGCAGAAAATTCTGGACAAAAGTTGGAGCGGGGTATTTTTCATGATTACAAAATGTGGTAAACAATAAGAGAAAAAAATTCAGAGGAAAAATAGAAATATATTCTGAGATTGATTGCTACCAAATACGCTTGAAACTATGAATTTAGAAATATGTAGGCAAAGAAAAATAATAAGACAGAAACTACCTAAAAATAAGCAAGATAAAAGTAAACTCTTATATTTAATTCATACAAAGATTTCTCCCTATTGGAAACTTTTAAAAAAATGTTGCCAGCAAGCAGATATTGTTCTCTGAAACAGCTGTTCCTTGTAGCTCACAGATAGTAAGTGAGTAATTGTTCCTTTATAGCTATTTTCAGACATGTTCTGGGAACATGGATGAAGAAGGTTTTTGCTTAAAACTCTTAAGTATCATTTTAAACTATTGCAAAACTAGCTCTGCAACCAGACTTTTGCCTAGTTGTCTTTTCTAGATCATCAGCATCAAGCTGTCCATGCTTCCTAACTTTAATTTAGTATTATATGTATGGAAAAAGAGGGTGAGTAGTTATTATATCTCCCAGTGAAGAGGAAAAAGGTGTATTCATATGAGTGCTGCAGTACCTTCTGTACTTTCTCCATAGCTGTATTATGAGACATATTATTTTTAGTCTTGATTTTTTTTTGTTGTTCCTTAGGTCCACGTGAACTTGTGTTGGCTTCACACCAACTAAGCAGAAGCTTAGAGGTGGGGGTAAAGGTGTGTCTGTGTGTATCAGTTTAGGTATTTTCTGACCTTAGATAATGAAATGGCAATTCCAAGTAAAAATTTCAGACACAAAAGCCATGTCCTACAATGGCATGTGTTTGGGCACGGAGCAGTTCCTTCATTTCTGGTCTGGGGAAAAAAAGAAAACCAAAAAAACCTCAAAGCTCTTGAGTTTTGGGATACCATCAGCACTAGAGCAGTCTCATGAGGGTTTCATGAAGCTTGCATTAACTCAGACATTAGCAGCATCTTATTTCATTTTCTACATAACAATGAATCAGATTAAAATTTTAGCATTAGCATTTACATACTATAGGCTTTTGACTGCTGACAACTATTTAGTTTAGCACTGATACTTCTATTTCAATACAAGCTAACTTGTCTCAAAAATAACCATAACATAGCTCAAAGATCGCCACCCTGAGAGAAAACATTCTGCGTGATGATGAGTAAGAAGTATACAAACCCTGAAATTACTAGTCAGGTTAAAGTAGAATTAAAGTAGAACGGAGTATCCCCAGAAGGATAAAATGCTACCTCAAACATCCTACTAGGAAAAATAATTAGTCCTTTAAAGTTATCCAAATTAATCAAGAATAATAGGAGAGAGAATATATCAGATTCTCCTTCCTCTTTCCTTCTTTAATTGCCTTCATTTTATATGCAGATACAAATTAGCCTTAGATCACACTTGTAAAATATTAAAACTCCAGTGAGATTGCTGTTGGGCTAACTTGTATTCAGAAATAGATTGTATATTGGATGTTTCTTTTTAAATATAAAAAGCAAAATTTGCTTATTTTATTTGAGGATTTAAAAAATATTTTCATATTTATTTCTTAGTATTTGGAGCAAATTTACACACCTCTCTGTGAATCTGAAGGTAAAGGCGTATTAAACAAAAAAATCAAAGACCTGATTAGGTCATCCAGATAATCTCCTTCCAGTATGAGATAAAAGATTGTTGTTATTTAGTATTTCTGTTGTCATGATAAACCAAAACACTGCCACAGACTCATTGTACAAATAGTGCTGTGATGTCACTTGCCTGGTGGAATCCCACTCTTTGGGCTTTAAAACACAGGAAATACTGAGAACATGCTAACAACAGACAGGTATAATTGGGTATGTTAGCAATTGTAGGGAACACAGCAATCATGAGTGATTGCCAGGATAACTATTCTTCTATTTGCCTGTGCTTATAGCACTTCTAAATACATTCAGCCTTGAAAATCCTATCTATAGAGCATGCATTGCTATACTAAAGCCCCATGAGGTTGAATTAATAGTGTTCTTGTAATTCACACTTCCAGGAGTGGTTTTTTTCATCAGGGTAAGCCACAGTGTTGATGCCTTGTATTTGTACTTGTATTTCAATGCAGAAAACACCTTGGTTTGTACAATTTCATTTTGGCTATGATTCAACAAAGCACTTAAATATGAGCTTAAATTTAAAGCATGAGGACTCTTGCTGATTATAATGAGACTGCTTGTGTGTTTAAGGTTAAGTATGTTCTTAAGTGTTTTGCTGTATTAGAACCTCAGATACTATTATCACTGATTTATTGGGGAATGTGCAGGTGGGAATGAAAGAGACAAAATGCATAGTTTGCGTATTTTGAGCTGTAGTGTGTGACTATATATTAACATTGCCTGAGATGGAATATATATATGAAACACAGATAAAAGGTGAGAGTGGTTTTGTTCTGTATCTCATAAGTTGCAATAAATGTGTGACTGGGAAGACTGATTTTACCTGCAGTATCTTCCTGTTTCATTATAAAGCTGCAGAAACTTCATTTTTTAAAAAGATTTATTACTTCTGTTTGATTTATCAATAATGCTTTTGCTGTAATTATGGCAGAAATAATGAATGGATCTCCTGTCTGCCATGAATTATGCTACCTTGTGCACAGCTAGCCTGGTGGGCTTTAATGATGCCTCAGACAAATTAAACATATTAAACTTTGTTATGCACAGCCACTTCCAGTGTAACAGAACTAAAGATCTATTTCTGAGCCAAACTTTTACGCAAAATATCACTCAAAAAAAAGATAAAAGAAAGGTGGTTCTAATTTCTCCCATTATCAGAGGAGCAATTGACACAGATTTGGAGAAGAACCAGTGCTTGATACCTCACTGCTCTACATCCCACCAGTGAAAGTTGCCCACCCACTCCCACACTGCATCATATCCTGTGGTTCAGGAGGATTCAAATCAAGTGATGATTGATGGTGATGTTACTCAGTGAGCAGGAAATGTAGCAGGATCCAGCCCTCCAGAACACTATCAGATTCATCCTTCTTTCAATGGAAGGAATATGCCACAATTTTTGTCAGACAACAGGTAACCTTCAAAAGACCTTACTGTTAATTTCAGAGCCATTTTCTTTCTAAAAATGTAATGATGGAGAAATAACTTGGCTACACTGATGGCGTTAGAATGAAGGATTTCCCAGCCTCACTTTGTATTTTGCCTGGCCAGTTGGAATGGATACGCCTGTCACCTCATCACTAAATCCAGTAATGAAAATGGACCTTTTAATGAGTTACATACAATGCATAATTGCTGTAAAACTCTAACATCCTCCATGCAAATAATTCTTTGGAGATCATTAATTAGATTTTGAGGAGTATTAATTTCTCGAAACCAAAAAAAAAAATATATATATTACTACAGGGAAATGGGCTTAAATCAGTTTTAACTATGATGAAATTACAGTCTGTGACAATTAATCAAGAGGAGCACAAGAGAGTCTGGTTTAAAATGAAAAGTATACCGTTAATACGGCTTCCCACGGTTACAACTAATTAGTATGCATAAATAATATTTTAAGAAGACTGTAAGTTATCTGTGCTTCAGAATATTTCCTGTTCGCACTTTGATGTGAAAATAGCACAGATACTGATAGTTCAGAGCTACTCCTCTGGCAACATGATTCTAGGAATATTTTTCTAAAACATACAAATTTTAATCAGTGCCCCACGAGTGCATTTATTTGTATCACAGGGCAGCTACGAAACTGCCTCAGTTCAGGCTGTTTAAAAAAAAAAGAGCGAATAAGGCCAAGTGATTCTACTCTAACAAAACTCTTGTTTGCATACAAACAGAGGTGTCCCTGGGGCATCATAGAAACTTATTGTAAGGCATTAAAATAATGCTACAAAGTTAATTTTATTAAAATTAACAATGTTACCTTCTCAATCATTCTCGCATTAAATGAAACACGAAGAAAGAGAACAGTTGATCCAGTTTGCAAGATGATAAATAGCCACAGATTGTTTTCTGAATACTTAAAGGCTACTGTGCAATGGAAACAAAACAAACCAACAAAAAACCTCAGCAAAAACCACAAACAATTGCGCTGGATTGCTATTAAGTGAAACCTTTTTTCTGGAAAGCTGACGCAAATAATTTGCTTGTATGCAAAAAGAGAGCAAAACACTGTCCCCAGATACACTCACATAAATCCAGACTATCTTTTGTGAATTCTTTCAGAGTTGCTCCACCTTACAGCTAGTGTAACTGAGATGAGAATTTGAGAATTGATAACAGACTGATATGTCAGTTCCTGTTGATCCCAAGCATTGAATTCTGCAGCTGAAGAACCCCAGCCTTGCCTTTTTACTATGCTGGTGAGATATCAGGGTTCTCCCATCTTTCTTTATCCTGTTTCACTGTAGAGGTATACAACACCCTCCAGAAATCTGAAATATTCTCGGAGAACAAAAACTGCCATTTTTATGTGCAAAGCAGCGTGGCAGTGTCTATGAGAGGTGACATCCCCAACTCCAGGACTGGTGGCAGCATTGACAGTTTCCAGGAGGCAGCATGCACATGCCTCATGCATAGTGCAGGCAGCTCTCTGAGGCTAAATGTAATTTATTCATCATATGTGCTCTGCCAAGATCAGCAGGGGCAGGATGGTGATGAACAGCCACAAGGAGCAAGATGTGCTTCCAGCTCTTCCAGCCCAGATACAGCACAGGCACCTCGCAGCTTATCCTGAACATTCTTCAGGCTGAAAGTCCAGCCCTTGGAGTGCAAGGCTCTTGCCATCATCCCTGACGTATTTATTCTTCCTAATGCATGAATGCATACTTTCCATAAACCTATATTGCCCTTGACTTTCTTGCAATAGCAACTGTGAATAATGATGACAAATAGTTTATTGGTGTTTTCTCAGAGGGCAGCCTGAGACATCTGATTATTCAACATTAATTCTTATGCTATGGGGTTTAAGATCTAAGCAGCAATCTGCGATACTGATAGAATGCTCTGGCCTTGGGCAGTCATGACTTTTTCTACTAAGAATATTTATCCTTATGTTAAACTTTAAATATTCATAAAGACTCTGAAAGACAGGATAGATCTTTCTGAATAGTTCACAATAAATAAGTAAATAAACAAATGGGTTTTTCACATTGTTTGCTGCTAACTCTAATCCCTTCCCTTCTAAACAAATGCTTTTAGTGCTCTAAGCAAGTACAATACACTATAAATGGGAGCAGGGACTGCTTTTCCAGAGACAGGTGTCATATGTTTATATCATGTATCAGACTTCTCATGGGAATGAAAAAAGCTTTTCCCTTCTAATGTTTTTTCTTCTTTTACATTAAACAAATTATTAAAAAATACGCTAATGACGGAAAATAAATGAATTTATCTGTGAGTCTGTAGTTCAGAATTTTTTCAATTACAAGGAAAAAAACATACCAAATCATTTGTAATTGTTTGTATTTCAGTGTAATTTAAGAGCCTCACAAATATATTTAAATCACCACAATTGTATTAAATTATACTTCCTAGTAATACAGATTATATGCTTGACTGTGTTGGACATAAACTGCATTCTACATCATATTATCTGGTATTAAAGAGAAAGTAAGATGTTCACAAAACTATTCAGCAGAATTCAAGTTCAATAATCACACTTTTCCTTCAATGACAGACAGTCAATGCAAAATCTCTCCCTGCAACAAAATCCTTAAACTGTATTTTACATGTTCAAAGTAGAATTTCTTCCACATACATACTCAGGTGAATTTTGTCCAAATAGGATGATACTGGGTGGGGGTTTTTTAATGTCTGGAAGAATACACTGATATGTATTAATGTGCAACAAACAGAAAAAGGATGAGAAGATAAAAGAAGATATGTATGATCTGTTTTAGAAGGAAGCATCAGGACCAAGAGTCAGGTGTATACAAGACAAAGTGTCTGAGGGATTGAAATCTCCATGAACTGCTTTCTCCTGTGGACCTTCAGCACCACCCATCATGAATTGAGACCGTGACTCCAATACAGATACTTGCTGTTTTCTTGGACTTATGGGACACCTTCACTTAGTGACGTAGATTTATAAGATCAATAAATGAGCTTAGGATAACTAGCTTCAGAAATTTCAGTTCCCAAATTAAAATTATGATTCAATGCTAACTTACAAAATTACCAATCAACTTGTGATCTCTAATCTATTGGATCAGCACTGTCAGCACCCAATAATTAAGCAAAACTCATGAAATGCATTTTTTAAAAGTCTGTAAAAGTGCTTGTAAAGTAAAAGTTACTACAATTCTGAACAATAACAACTGCAATGTGGGATTCCTGTAGGAATAATGTGAGTGCAGAATCCTGACATCTGTGAGAAGTGTTCATTTTTCAAAAGATGCTGTCAATATGTCATTAATATTAAGAGAAATAAGGTTAGTAAAGTTCAATATATATTGAAGAGTTTCCTTGACATTTAACACATCATATTAAAAGCTTCTTCAAGAGGAAAGAAATATCAGCTTGTCACCTAGAGATTGAAATTGAACTGCTCTGAGACAAACTGCTGTTTCTTTCCCATGATGAGATTCACAGGATGGGCAAAATGTCAAGATAAAAATAAACTATCTGGGAAAAAACATCAAAAGAAATATAGCCATTGTTACAGTTACTGCCAAAATAATCTAGAAAATCCAATTGTTCCCCAGTAATAATATGTGACAGAAGTCCCCACACATTCAGATCTGGTCTTGAAACACAGTGGAAAGTATTAGTAAAGTTATAGTCTTCTGCTCCATATAATCTGTTAAATTCCCTGGGAAGAAAATAGCTCCATTTTTTAAGATAGATCATATTTTCAAATCACAAAGCATAAAAATTTATTTTCTGTTTTTCAAAGAAAACATTATGAGTAAAGAAGAAGCCCTATAGCTCCATGAAATACTACGCAGTGAAGCCAATTGCCAAATCATGGGTAATATTAGTAGGACAATTTTACATTGAAAGACAGCTAAGTAATTTTTCTGAGTAAATTCATTGGTAAAAACTATTATGAAGATATTTAAATATATTGCTAAATGAGCAATATCAAATACAAATGCATAAGTCATAAAAAGTAAATGTATTGATAGGAAGGACAGGATAAGGTCTGTTATTTTTCAAAACAGATTTTGATGTCTGGAACTACTACAGATAATTGCTTTACTACAGCTCAGTCTTTTGCTTTCTGTGGACAGGACTCCCCAACAACAACACTCATAGTTCTTCTTTGCAATAACCAAATGTGTGTGTGTGTTTAAAATTTATAAGTGGAAACTCTGACTGACTGTTAAGGACAAAATGCACACTAAAAATACCACAAATTCAACAAGATTTTATGATACGTATCTCATCTTAACTAGCATATATAGCATCTTCTATTGTTTAGTTAGCATTTTGAAAATAAATGCAAATAATTTATTCTTTAGCTTCAATTCTTACCTATGAATGTGGCATCACATATTTTAGTGACATCTTTTTCTTTTCATCTGAAAACTGAGTACCCATTTCTTTAAAAAAATATATATATTCCAGAATTTGAGTTTCAGTTTTAAATATAAGCAAATATTTCACAACTTCCCGTCTTCCAAGTCCCTTTAAAATGTCCATTGTCAAATAAAAGCTCAAAAATTTGTATTCATACCTTCGCCCCACTTGCAAAGATGTTATCTGATAATCTCTCCCCTAGACCTATTGACATAGAAGCCAGTAAGTATTTCAAAGGATCGACCCTTTGTCCAAAAAAAGCAATCTACAGAAATTTGTTAAGCTAGTATCACAAATACAGGGGTGACTACACATTATAGATCTTTTATTGTCTGATAGAAATGAAGCCTATTTGCTTGTTTAAAAATTATTTTTTTTTGTGAACACACCTAACAGTTTACTTGAGGAGTAATTTTTGATGGAGAACAGTTCTTTTTAAACTGGTGTTTTCAGGATAACCACATTAATCCAAGAGCCACAAAGTGCTGAAGGAAACAAGCTGAAGGAAAAGGGAGTAAACTACTCTGAAAGACACAAGGTGTTTTTCATCTTATTAATTTGTGTTCAAATTTTCCTTGGAAAGGCCAGATACAACAGATTTAAGCCTGAATGTTCATTCAAGATTTATCATGTCAGCTTTCAATACTTTATGTATTTCAAAGCCATGGAAAATTTCTTTTGCCTACACACAGAAGGCAAATACACACATAAAAATCCAAATTATGTTGAAGGCATACCATAAGACTATTGAAGAAAGCTTTAAATGTTAAGAAATACCCGTCTTTAATTTTCCTGTCCATCCTTCATTCTATGTGCATCCTCTTTTCACATAAGCTTTTTGACAAAATCCAACTATGTGAGCACTTTTCTCTTTCACAGGAACTCTGCTTTGCTCAGTGCACAGAATGCTCACATAATGAGTAACTACTCAATATTTTGTTATCTCCTCATTTTTCAAAGTGAGACCCAAGGCCTTACTTACTGCACACTAGACAAACCCTTCTCTCAAGACAGAATTGTTAATTTCCTCATAAGTTTCTCTGGTGCTCATCATCACACTACATAAACAATTAAAAATATTAATTAACACACAACACTCCTACAAGATTATAGAGAACTGAAGAGCAAAGAAATTAAGGTCAAGAAGGTCTACTAATTTAGCAGCTCTAGACAATAGTCCCCTCTAGTGCATATTCCTTCCTCTTGTAGAATGACACAGACCCTTTATTAAAAACATACATATAATATACAATTAAAGCCGACAGCATAGTGCATTTACAGAAGGCATGAGTTTGATTAGAAAAGTAAAGCAAATTCTGAAATTCCGAGACTATGAACTTATTTTCCTTCTTGAGTCTAAAATCTCAATAAGTAAAATCTCTATAAGGAAGCCTTTTTGAAATTATGTAAAAATTCTGTTAAAAAATCTACTTCTATCACATGGTAGGAAGCTGAGAGCAACAAGGATTTATATCAGGATGAGAAAGCTTTGTGCCACTTGAGCTGAAAGAGTGGCTGACAGCACTAATAATTCATCAGCTCCTCTGTGGACCAGCAGCAGGACTGACCAGGGCATTAGGTGAAATTCATAGGTTCTTGCTGTTATCAGGGTAATGGCATAAAGGAAGACTCTCCAGCTCCACAACAGACTGTGCAGGACAATATGCTCATTGTGAAAGATGATCATTTTGTCATCTTTTGACCATTTTCCCCCAAAAGAGTGATCCAAACCTTTCCATATTCAATCTCCTCTCCATCTTATGCTGAATCCATTTTGTCTTGTGGGAATGTCTTCCTATAGATGCGGAACATAACACCATAAAGCCCTCAAAATGTTTAGGGAAACCCATTTAGATCAACCATAACTAACAATATATTCATTTTTCCAACAGATCCAAAGCCAGATAGCCAAAAATTCTTTCATTTCTTTTTGTCTCTTGGCTGACAACTTCATTACATTTGTTCCTTTATTATGTTGGGGTTTTTTGTACTGATAAGTCTTGTGAAATATTTTCCACAGAGATAGAAGATCTCTGAAAAAGATCTCTTAGAATTCAAGTAATCATTCTGCATTAATATCTGATCTTTCCTCTGCAATTTAACCTGTTGCTTGGTCTCTGAAGTTAAGCTTATTTTCCTAAGGTAATTTAAGTTTTCTAACTCAGTAAGTTTTCTTACTGTCACAAGGGTAAAATCACCTACTTGTCTGAAAACTAACTTATTTCATTTTATCATGCCCGTATTTTAAAGGCAAGTTGGAGTAAAAGTGAAATAAAACAATATATCCTTTCCTTGTTCAATAGAACAAGGAAACAGTGAGGCACAGGCTCCTGCATCATGAGGGATGGTCTCAGCTGAGCAGTTTCACTGTTGATACCTTCCACATTTATACACAGGAGCAGATGGCTTCTCACCTACTGCTGTCTCTTGAGGGTTTTAACTGTAGTAATGTAAATGAAGTGTTCAGTTTAAAAAAAAATTAAAAATCACTGTTTAGAAACCCTTTGAAATTGCTGTGTTTAGTGACCTCTAGTGTTGAGGGTCTGAGTTTATTTTCACACTACATTTTCTTCTAGAATAAAGCCCATATACAAATACATGTTGTATTCAGCCACAGTTGTGTTCAAGGATACATATGAACATTATTTTCCTCTCTTATCCTGTTCTTTCAATATCCATTCTTTGTGAAATGAAAGTTATTGTGATGTGCTTTTCCAAACCTGCCACAACAAGCCCATTAGAGATGAGTATAACAATTCCTATCTGCTATATTCAGAACACAGGGAATACAAGATGAATTAGAGAAGGGTCTGTGTTCTAGAAACTAGTCGGCTCAGTAGAGAATAAAATTAACTCTTTATTTCTGCCTTTACTAAACCAGATACTTCACAACTGTGATCTGTGAAAGAACCACAGTAAAATCAATACATGCCAAGCCAAATACCAGCACACTCTGAGTAACAGAAACTTGAAGCAGAAATCTAGACACCTTACATTTAATAAAGAAGAATGTTCCAAACCAAAGGAATATTAGGAAATGATTTAAAAGTACAAAAGGAAATAGAAAAAAAATTCAAGGACCACTGGTAGAGAGGAAGAGAATGGAAACAAGATGACTGTGGAATGCAAAGCCAAGTGAGCAGGGACCAAATTTCTTAAATTCTTGATAACAAAAACAAAAGGCATTAGAACAGCAAAAATAGGAATTAAAATAAGTAATATGACAACAGTGGGCTAAGTTTCAACAGCAGTGACCTGAATGACTCACCAAGTAGGAGCTTGAGGAAGCATGTGATGGTATAAAATGCGATTTTCCAAAGAGTTCACAGCAACGAAAACAATTGAAGATGTTTGGAAAATTTTTAGCTGAATCAGGTTTAAAAAAAAAAAAAAAAGAAGATCGAATCTTCAGCACTGCGCTGGATAGAAAGGATTTGTAGATAAGCCAGACATGAAGAATGAGTAGCAAAAACAAATTAGCTGGAAATGACTAAAGCTATAAGGTAAAAGGTACTGGGAAACCTGAAAACATTAAGAACACTCAAGGAGGATGTCGCTGACAGTGGACAAACCTTCCAAGAAACTCAAGTATGAGGATGTGCCATATCAAAAGCGGAAAAGAAAAATTCATCTGTTCAGTGACACAAAAGCAGTTCCCATAAACTCAATTGAAAGCTTTGTAATTCTGTTTCAAAGAAAGACTAAAAAGTCAAACAATGAAAAAAGCTTTCTCTAATGACAAAGGAATGCATTGGGAAAAGCAATGGAAAAAGATGGTTAGTAGCTTCTTGATTTAATACAATGATCAACCAGATGGTGCAGAAAAGCAAAGGGAAAAAGGAATTGAAAGCTACATTTCTGTAATCACACTCTGGACATAGCAAGGTAGGCTTAAACTATATTTCTCACTTAATTGCAAAGAATTTACTCCAATATATTGCCTTGAAAATGTCATGCATTTTAACTAATGTCATTATAAATACTGTGTTTCCCATGGTTGGGCTCCATTTTCATATTATTTGCATTCTTCATAATCCTGCTTCTCACAAAATTGATATTTTATCTACAGCACTTATATAGGGAAAAGAATCCCTCACATCAGGGAAACTTAAAGAGGTCTTCTAAATAAGGAAATAGACAAGAGCCAATCCAGCTAACCGATAGCCTAAATATTTTTTAAATGAAAACAATGGCAAGAGCCTCAGACCTTCTTAAATGTGTTTTAACTTCCGTAGCACAATGAGCACTTAACAATGCTTTAAACAAGCAGCTGAGAGTTTCTCAGAGCAGGGAGTCCTTGAACAGCATAAAGGTAGGGAAAGCAGTTTATATTTCCTACTTTAAACCCTTGCATGTGGAAAATGAAGAGGGAAGAACAGGAATGTCGGGGAGGAGGTTGACTGTAGTGCTATTCTTGCTGCAGTACCCTACCTGGCAAAGCCCCAGCAGCTGAACTGAGATCACTGTAAACCACAGCCCTGACACCTCACAACTGAGTAAGGAGGTAGTGAGTAGAAAACAACGCTTTTCTTTCTACCATCTACTTCTTTTCCCATCAGTCAGAGATGAATCAGATGTATACCTTTCACAAACATTCTAAAGACAGCCTAAACATAGGAATGAAAATTTCCTCTATTACCTGGGTGGAAAAAAAGGCACACTGTAAGATTAAAAATAAAATCACATTATTTTATACAAGAATAATTATTCAATTGTATTTTTTAAACATACTAAACATACCATGCTCAAATTCCTGAGCTATTATTTGTATCTTTAAGAAATGTCAAAACAGTTGTTTCTCTTAGTTTCAGACAGGTTAGAGTTAATTAAGGTCAGTTGGACCAATGAGATTTAGTCACCTTTTTCCAAGAAATTGCTAATTCCCAGTGTTACGAAATAAAAGAAAAAAACCAGTAAACCTGAGCAAAAATATGTCCAATAAGAAAATAAAGAATCTCTAGCCATAAATATATTTGTAGTACAGACATTCATAATTGATTTACATATAACACATATCATATATATACCCCTACATAAAAACAAATGTAGAATTCTTCTTGTTATGATTGAAATTTGCATGTGAAGCATGAAGGGGAATTTATTTACAGCACTTTTTCCTCTGCTTATTGCAATGAACCCTTAACTTAAGAACAAAATGAATATTCAAATAAGTCTAAATAATTTATAGTAGTTTTTTCAATGATGTCTTTGATCTAGTCATTCACAGAATAATTGCAAGAAATAATTCTGGATTTCTGATAAACCAAAGCTTATTCATTTCTACATATGCATTAAAACGGGAAGTTCAAACTCTGAGAATAAGAAAAGTGCTAAGTGCTGTTGAATTTGATCATTTCTATCTATCTCATCTAGGTGGTAATTAATACTTTGTCAAAGACTAAAAAGCCATTTTAGTAATTTGTTGATGATGAATGTTCTACTAATTGACCTTTTACATAATGTCCTGGTTCTGTATTAAGGAAGAACAGAAAGAATGGAATGGTTTCCTTATAACTGCAAACAGTCAAGGAGAGTACCTCTGGTGCCAAAAAGGTTATTTGTCCTCTGATCTGCCTTGAGGATTGATACCAGGATTTTTAAAAGGAGGCTGTCATAGTACTTAATTCTGCCCTGGTGTTGATGTGTTCACCTCTTCTAAGTAATTTCCAAGAGTCAGTAAGCTGGCTCAGATCTGAAACATGAAGCTGAGTAGAATCTCTTTCTACTGGGGCACACAGCAAGTCTGCACAGCTGCAGGAAACTCACAGGGCATCACAGCTGTCAATATTCACTTGACCTTAAGAGCAGGTGCTCCCACCTACATCTTCAGCAGTACACAAGATTTTCAGTTGCACCTGAGTGTTGCCCAAAAGTGTCAGCTGGTGTGCATATGTTGCCTGGCACCAAACAGAAGCTGCTTCCATTTCCAGTGCTGGTATCCCAAAAAATTGAGTCAGGAACAGCTCACTCAGCACTAAAATCACTAGCTGCAGACAAGCAGTTGTCACTTGCTCAGTGCAGGTTTGCAGTGTTATTGGCACCATGTGGACAATTCATAACCTTCAAAAACACCACCTTACATGAATTCAAGTATGGGGACTAGTTTACAGTGAAGCATCGAAATATCGATCTGCTGTTGACAGGGGTTTCAGAATGCTGATCTGTAACAGGGAAAGAGCAGCAGCAGTGAGATCCTTTAACTAGCACAGAGTCAAATCAATATATTTCAAAGAGCAGCGCTGTGCCATGCTGATAATGCCAGTTCAGGCCATCAGCCTGCACATCCTGTGTAGGCCACGTTTGCAGAAGAAAATACCTCTTAGTCTTGAAAATTCTCCATTGTTCTGGAGTACCCTAGATTCTGTATTCATATTCTCTTCCGTACAGCCTAATCACACTTTTGCAAATGCATTTATGATTTGCAGTACCTCTGTTTCTCCATCTGTCAAACATGGATAAAAATATTCTTAAATTACAGAGTTGCTGTGAGGTTTAATTTATTAATGCATGTACTCTTAGGTTCAGAATTGAAAGGAAACATACACACAAATTATTATGATTATTGTCATTACTGTTCCATTTCAAAAATATTTTGAAACAATAAAAGAACCAGCAAAAGATGGTATTTTGAAAGCATTGGTTGTTATATCCTTTTGAATACTACCCTGTCGAAGTTATCAATCAAATCCACTTTCTCATAAAGCATATATACATTTTATCTTCATTTATACAACATGTAAAATCATTACAACTGATGCTTGGTTCAAAAGAACTAGAGTTTTCTGAAGTCATGAGTAAATCTTTTTCTTAACTATATAAAAAACGTTAGACAGTGAAAGCAGGCAACATAACCATGATTTCTCTTGAGAATTCTTGATAATAATACTACTGTCTATTATACAGTGCACGTGTATGACATTTTGGGGTCTATTAGAATTTCTGAAACAACTCTTTTTGCATGAACTCTTATAAGTTGGCTGAACACTGCACCAGAAATTATAAACTATGGTTCTGCGGGCAGCTAAGTCGAAATAGTAAAATTTAAAAGCCTGAAGCAAATCACAAAAGCTATATTTAGGACTGTAATTCAGGGGCCTTATTTCACAGGTACTTAGCATTGCTAGTTGCCCTACATGCCATAAGCAATCTCATCATGGCAGAAGTGCCACCACTAAATGCCTTACATATTTGCATGCTGCCATTCTCATCCTCTGGCACCCTGAATCCTGTGTAGCCACAGGTGTGCAGAACAGCACTGCAATCAGTTTCCACAGCTGACTAGGACTTGCTATTTATATCTTAGTAGCAGGATATCAGCTTCATAGCATCCTACATACAATTACTGTAAGAGGCAGGCTGTTATATGCATTATATTACAATTATATTCTGTATATTACCTTTTTTTTCCAGAGGAAGTATATCCATAAATGAACAGGCCACAGAATAAGCCTATAGAGGTTTAAAACTGAATATGTGTAGTAAATTCATTAATTCTGGATGGTGAAAGTTTTATAATTGCCCACAGTAATTCTCAGGAAAATTTTCAGAGGAGCTTCACTTCTGCCAGACTTGCACTGCACACCGGCTATATTGTAAATCTTAACATCACTACTAACAGACTTGATTGATTAGGAAAATTGAGTGGCAGAATTTAAGTGGATTCAGGAAGCACACTATAGATCTGTATAAATTTTCATAATATTTTGTTTTCTCTTTTCCCAGATGGTAATAGAAATTCTTTCAAGCAGAGTAGCCACAGCTGTTGTCCTTAAATACTTGGAAATTTTGCTTACAGTAAGATTAAGTTACCTCAAAATTTGCAGTATTGGCTTTTACTTTGTACATTTGAAATAAGAAATGTTTTAAATACTGCTAACAAATACGGTTAGTTTACTGAAAATCCTTAGGGCATAGGCATATGTTCTGAATGTAGCTGGAACAGTTGGAGAAATTACCACCCCCAGCTGTTTACGGTCACCCCGCAGCTGGAAATTACACCCCCCACACAGCTGGAGCACCCTAATTGTCCATATGGGCAGTTGTAGCTAGTTTCCATGAAAATCAGACAGCTATACCTCAGTCACCTTCAGAGGAGCAGAAGAAATCCAAGCAATGGGATAGATAAATGTGGAGATGGTAAAATAATAGAACAGAAAAAGGAAAAACTATCAAATTTTTGTTGGAAACGAAGAAGAGCTTGGCTCTCCCTTCTTTGTTCAGGAGCTATACTTTAGCCAAAACCTTTGTCCTTGTCTGAGCTTTGCTGTTGGTATAGAATCATAGAATCATTTAGGCTGGAAAAGACCTCGGAGACCACTGAGTCCAAACACTAATCTAGTACTGCCAAATCTACCACTAAACCATGTCCCTCAGTGCTACAACTATGTGTCTCTTAACCACCTTCAGGGGTGGTCACTCATGTCCCTGTATATATTCAAAAATTGTGATAACCATCCTAAAGCCCTAAAAATCCTTCTTAAGGATAAATCTGGCCTGCAGAGCTGTTGTAAGAGAACACAAAGGGGCACTATACCTACAGCCTGGGCACCCACCCCTCACAGAATCTTGTGAAATTTTTTTCAAATGCTTACTGTCTGGGAGAGTTCACAGCCCTCAGCCAGGCACAGAAAAGTATAAAGCAAAGAGAGAATTAGCCCTGTGAAAAGAGCCTTACCAGAACTTTTAGACTGGAAAGAGAGCTGCTCCTACCAGCTCACATGAAATGTGTAGCAGCTAGGGAAGGAGGACAAGTTCTAAAAAGATCCAGCGGAATAAAAACTTTTCTCCCATTTACTTTCCACTGCCAGGAATCATTCTTGGATCAAATGTCCTAAGAAATTGTTCCCATAAAAATTTAGATGTAAGTGCAATACAGACACTACCATCCAATGACTGAAGGTTACAGCATTCATATAGGTTATAAAAAACATATATTGAAATAGAATCATAGAATAGTTTGGGTTCAAAGAGATTTTAAAAGTTCATTTAGCCCAACCCTTCTGCAACGAGCAGGGAGATCACTGACATAGGTGAGAATGAGGATCCACATTTTCCTTTTTCTGGGACAAGGTATCCTGTAAAGAAATTGCTCAACTTCCTTTCTGAAGCCATGTAGTGACATTTAAAATACATAAAAGAATATATAAGCCTGCAGAGTGAGAGGATTTGATACTCTTGTGGGCACTACGTTCTCCTGGGAAACCTGGATTTCAGTCAGTGCTCCCATGAATATTTACACGAAGAGAAAAATCTCCTAGAGGTGAGATTAAAAGAGACTCCACTGAGAATGCCCTGTTTGGGAGCAAGCAGCAGAAGGCACTTAGGCACTGCTCATTGCTGTCAAGAGTCTGCAGTACACTGGCTTCAGAGAGGAACCCAACTGGAAAAGTTCCCATGCTCTCCACTTCCCTCCCTCACTCTCTAACACATTCAGGTATGGGGCAATGTTACTTTGAGACCACACAGCTACAAAGCAGTCAATTAAATTATTACAGCACATGAAGAACAACAACAATACTTCACCTGTAGCTGCATGATTTTTAGATGCTTCTTGTGGCAATAAGTCACAATATGCCAACACAGTTTATGGAGAGATGAGCATTTCAATTCATCTGCCTTAGATATCTGTTCAGGATGGAATGAATCCACCCTGGAAGAGCACGGATGTCTACATGGCCCGTGAGAGGAGACAAAATAAAACTATTTAAACTACACTCCATATGTGTCTTACTGAAGTTAGATGACTTCACCTCCTAGGAATTCACTAACGGCCACAGTAGACAGCAGCTGAGAAAATGTATCATGTGTGCCAAGCTTGTTTTCAGGATAGTCCCTCTTCCTTCAGGTGCCTTTATCCTCTGTGTATACAGCCTCAATCTTGCCTGTTAACACCTTCTAATGAAAATTCTGGTAAAAATCAGTGTTTTTCAATATTGTACACCACGGGAATACTGCTCCTACCTCCTTTCTGAGTGGTAACAGGTATTGTAAACCACAAATTTATTGTGAACGTATAGTAACACTTGGTTTTCCCCATGTAAATCACACTGAATATAACTACCCACACACGACTTCAACTATTCTTGTACTGTTCAGTCACTTAAAACAGGGGGAGCCCTCTGCAGCTCACTGTCACTGCCTTTCTTTTTTACTGCCTTACATATTGTAGTCTTGACAGTAAATTTTATCAACTCCCGTCTCCTTTCTTCATTGTTATTGGACACGTGAAATAGCAAAGGTGTTAGTAAAGGCTTCTGTGGGTCTCCACTGGCAACCTTCCACCACTGTAGAACAGCTCACTTAGTCCCACCTTCTTGTTTCTCTGTCTTTCAGGTGGCAATTCACAAAGGGACTGTTCCTTCTTGCCATGGAGACAGCTTTGATTCCATACAATCATTCTGCACACGGCCTTTGTTAAACACATTTTGAAAATCCAAGCATAGTATATATACTTGGATATAGCAAGCTGAATCACCCTTAGCTACAGCACATCTGTGAAATTGCTGCTATGTTTTATAAACTCAAGATTTTCAGGGTGCCTGCATGTGTTGTGGAGAATATATTTATGGTTAATTCATATATAATGCAGATTAATTCACTCACTAATACAACTTGACACTATTTTCTTTTTTAATAAAAATGTCCCACAATATTTCTTATCTTTCAATAAAATAGAGATTATGCAAGTAATCTTGTCTCCCCCAAAGTCAAAATGGGCCTCATAAAAGTTGGCATTTAGGTGTAGATTATACATTATGCTGGAGATAACAGATGAGGTTATCAGTTGTTATACAATTACAAAAGATATGTATCAATAAAAACTAAACAACACAAATTAAACTTATTTTTGCCAATAACACCCAGCCATGATGAGTCCCTGTCTGCCCACCTGTTTATATTAATCTTTTAGGCAGCATGAAATTAACAGCCTGTGTTCCACTTGTAAAATAATTTTATTGATAGACTGTGCTTTAAAAGGTTTAAATTTCTCTTCTGCTTCTATTTTTTAAAGAGCTCTTCCAAAGGAGTCATATTTTAGCAAATAATTCTCTCATTTTACAGTACAACCTTACGGAAACCAGAGAGCAACATGTGCCTATTGTGCCATCTTCAGGTTATTTTTGGAATAAAGTTATCCTGGATTTTGCTGTCTTTAGCAAAAAAGGAGACAGTTTTTATATTTTTCCTTTGTGACTGAAATCAATACTAATGACGTCAATTAGGGAAGGCTAGAAACAGAAAAAAATTGGTTTTACCACAACGTAAAACAGCTTCTTTTTCTTTATCATGAGAAAAATTATCTCAGATCAATACTCTTGATTGAACTTTTGTTCTCTTTCCTAACACAATTGAGGAGATTCTACTGCTGTATTTGCCTGTTTCAGTAGAATTTATTTGTGCAAATTCACAGTACTGTTGTTCATATCTGAAGTAATTAGTTACTTCATGGGACTTATGCTGCAACTTTTGCTTTTTTGTTTTTTATTCTTTGTTTTTACAGCACTGAGCACCATGGAGAATGACATCACACCACACTCTTTTGGTGAATTACTTCAATTTCATCCTGACCTTCTGATTCTTCAGTGGAATGTTGTATGGAACAGAGCTGAAGCTTGCTTTCTGCTGGTTTTGACTCGTGTTCGCTCTTTAATGCCTGCATCAACAAGTCTTGACAGAAGCAAATGTGATTTTTGCAAAATGTCTTTTTAAAGGCACCTTGACTAGAGCAGGGAGCTTTTCCTTCTCACTTAGGAGCAAGGACTATGAATAACCTCTGCCTTAAAATGCAGCACTGCTCTGGTGATTCTGGAGACATGGAATTGCCTGTTGTTCTCGTGCAAATTGGTGTGAATTAAGTTAACAGGCTCCGTATGAATGGCAGCTATGAATACAGCAGGACCTGGTGTAACTGTAGATTAGGGTGAGCCTTATCTGAACAGAGAGGAAATGCACAGAATCCAAATTAATTTTACTCTAACAAATTGATATTGTGAAAGAACTACCACAATCTCACTGCACTGACATTTCACTTGCCTGGCTCTCCTACGTGCCAACATGAAACACTTGTCCTTCCCTGCCAGACAAGTTCTATTCCTGCTGAGGAGGGCACAGATTCTGTAAGCCTCATCCCTGCTTATTGAGAAAAAAATGTGAATTTCTTCATAAGGACTAACAAAGCGAGAAACTTAGAAGAACTACTAAATTGATAGTGGGGTTATCACATGACAACAAAATTATGGCATGACATGAATTTGCTGCCTTATTCAGCACAAGGAGATAAATAGAAAAAAAAATTAAAAAAACTGAAAACCAGAACTACTGAATCCATTGTGGATTTCCTCAATAATTTCCATGGCAAAGACCCAAGTGGTTGTCTGAACTCAATATCTGTCTCTTTAGTCTTCTGATTACCTCACATAGGTTGCACTGGGAACAGTCATCCAGCTGAGTCATGTTTTGTTATCCTTTTACTACCAAATGACTGATAGTGCTTTAAAGCTTATAAGATGAAAAACTTATCACAACACAAAAAATTCAGGTCTTCTGAATTGAATTCTACTAATAAAATTGGTATTGCATTTCAAGCAGGATACAATTACCCTCTCAGGTCCAGCCTCTCACCCACAGGACCCCCAAGTCCTTCTCAGCAGGGCTGCCCTAAATTTCTTCACGCCCCCCGCCAGCCAGTTTTGATACCAGGGATTGTCCCAACCCAGGTGCAGCACCTTGCACGTGGTCTTGTAAACCTCATGAGATTCCCACTTCCAGAGCTTATCCAGGTCCCTCTGGGTGGCACTGTGTCCTTCAGGTGTGTCAACAGCACCACTCAGCTTGGTGCCATCTGCAAATTTACTGAGGGTGAACTCAATCCCTTTGTCTATGTCATTAATGAAGATATTGACTAGTACTGGCCCCAATACAGACCCCTGAGGGACAACACTTGTCACTGATGTCCATTGACATATGAGCCATTGACCACTACCCTCTAGATGCAACCATTCAACCAATTCCACACACACCTAATTCCAGCCATGGGATCCATCTCTCTCCAATATAGAGGGAATGTCAAAGGCTTTACAGAAATCCAGACCAGTGACATCTGTAGCCCTTCCCTTGTCCATTGATGGAGCTACCCCAACACAGAAGACCACTTGGTTGTCAGGCAGGACTTGCCCTTGGTGAAGCTATGATGGCTGTTTCAAATCACCTCCCTGTCTCCATGTGCCTTAGCAGAGCTTCTAGGAGGATCTGTCCAGTGATTTCTCCAGGCACAGAGGTGAGTCTGACAGGTTGCTGGCTCCCAGGGTCCTTCTTTCTACCCTTTTTAAAGAGAGGTAGAATTTTTTCTTTTTCCAGTCATCTGGGACTTTGCCTGACTGCCATGACATTTCACATGTCATGAAGATTGCCTTAGCAACTACATCAGCCAATTCCCTCAGGATTCTTGGATGAATCTCATTGGGTCCCATATACTTACATATGTTCAGATTCCTCAGGTGATCACAAACCTGATCTTTACTTACAGTGGGAAGCACTTTGCTCCTCTAGTCCCCATCCTGCTGCCCATCCATTCAAGAGGTGTGGGAAGAAAAGGTTGCCATCAAAGACTGAGGCAAAAAAGTTGTTGAGTACCTCAGACTTCTTATCCATTATTACCAGTTTACCAGGAGGGCTACACCTTTTTTGATGTTCCTTTTTGGTGTACTTACCTGTAGAAACCTTTATTATTATTTGCATCTGTAACACAAAATTCAGAAGAAAGCTGTCTGGACACCACTACTCAAGAACTGTCTGGCCATCAGTTGGCAGGTGGTGAGCAATTGCACTCTCATTTGTTTTGTATAGTAATTATTATTACTACTATTATCCCTTTTTTTTTTCTTCCTGTAAAGTGTCTTCATCTCAACCCATGAATTTTACCCTCAATATCTCTAAGTTGCCCATTGACACTTCAATTGGAAGCAATTGACACTTCATTGGTCCTTATAGTCAGCTTCCTTGCAGAAAATACAGTATCTTCTTTAACTGTTAAACTAAGTTCAATGAATCTTGCTATTCACTAAATGCATTAAATCTATCATACTTCATATAAATGCCAGCTGTCAAAAAAAAGTTTTATAAAAAACATTGTGTATCTTCTACACATTCAAGCAGTTTAAATATCTAAGATCTGATTATCTGCATTTATAACAGACATCTTCATCTGCATGATAGATGCAATCAGTAACAGCTAAAACCCCTCATCAAGTGTTACCTTAAAACAAGGAGTTCTCACTTTATTACCCATATCATAACATTCATGAACTCCATAGATGAGAGCATAAATATAGATGACTGCATAACATATGCACAATGGTTCAGGCTGAGAGCAAAGATGGGAAAACATTTCTCATGCCTGAAAAGTGCATGAGTGTTTGTAAGAGCATGTGTACATAGACTGAGATTCTATTAATCAAAATATCCACACATTACTCACTGTCACCATTCACCAGCCACTGCTTTTTGATTTATTATACTGATTTGTTTTTTTTAACTCTGAGGACATTGACAGCTTATACACACTGATGCCAACAGAACTCCCACAGAACTTTCTTTCATACGCATTACATCCCGGTCAAACATAGGAAAGTTCATACCCTATTGAAATAATTACTAATTCTAAAACTGGTAAAATTTGCAATCCCTACTTCCTGCTGTCCTGTTGTCATACTTTCTCCTTGCACAGAAAAGCACATACTCCACATAGGTACATTATTTTCTGAACAGTAAGATAAAGGAAAATCTTGGAGGAATTTACACCCTAGAAAGCAAGAAAACAAACTAGGAAAATGTATAGTAGATCACTGCTCTAATACTTCTCCTGGTCATCTCTTGAAAATTTAAAGGTTTTCCTATCAGAAGATATGCTAAGAAAACCTTTTTAAATGGATGACCCTGAAGCTAGATACATGAATACTAAATGGTGAATGTGAAAGAATGGCATTTTGAGGTAAAAGATTAAATTTTTCTTTCCTTTTTTGTGGATCAAAATTAGCTTATTGAAAGATATCATTTAGTTGCAGCCTCACATTTGGAATTGTTAGTGTATCTTATTAAACATTAATTTTTTTTCTTACATTAGGCTTTTGTGGTTATCAAAGGAATTTCATCAAATAGGTAGTTACAGTTCTTTCAGATATAAATTCTTTTTTATTTTTGCCTAATACAATGAAAATCTTGTACAGAACTATTATTTCCAACTGGTTTGAAAATTCTTGTCAATATTAGTGGTAGTCATGATAGCATCTATGGTAGAATTTATCTTATACATGAAATAATGATTAAATATTATGAAAGGCTTTGCAAGAGTAAGTATAGGGCAGAACACAAAAGTGTATACTAACATCAAACTTCAAATTATCAAAATATCTCTACAAAGCTGAGATCAAACAGACAATTAACTTATTGGTCAGAGATTACAAAAATGTTTTTCTTCTATTTGCCCTATATTTGAGGAAAAAAAAATTGCTCACAATTCTGTTTTCCAGACTTGAATATGTTTGTTCAAGTTTGTTATGGACAGCTGATGCTGTCCACATCAGACACATAAAGATAGCAGTAAAGTCATATTCCTTCTTTTGAGAATCAGAAATCATAATTTGGAATCAATATTCTGTCAGATGAAAACAATCTCAGAAAAAAAAAAGGAAAAAAATAAAAAGGAAAAAAAGTCCTTATCTGGGCCTTCCATTCAGGGCTGAAAATAAAAACCTTCATGAAACAAAAACAAAGAATGAAGACTCTGAGAGAAAGAGAAAAGCAGATTTTCTGGTGCCTCTAACCTAGTGAAGTAACAAAACCCCATGTAAAGAGACCTGACCTGTGGAATTTCATCTGCCTTTTGTGTATGGAGCTGCAAGGCAATAGAGCCTTCATACTGTGAGTTTTGTTCTCATCTGCAACACCAACTCTTTTATAAGAGAACTTTGTTTGGAAATCAGTTTTGTCACCTTGAAAGAATAAGTTTTGCAGTTGCCCTTAGAAGGCTGTGATCAGGCATAATTTCTATTACAAACAAACTGTCTGAAAACATTCCACTATGCATGATTACCATTTGGCAATTATTTTAATGGTATGTAGCTATTTTTACTTATCTCATATGTTGTTTTTCCAGAAGAGGTTAGCAATTTTCTTTTAAGTTATCATTCTGAGTTCCTTGAGTTAAAAGGGACAAGAGTCTAAAAGGTGATAACCTTGGAGACTAGGCCTGAAAACACATAGTACCTCAAATCATATTTACAACCTCAGTACATGTCAGCTACTTAAGAGCACTTAAATCAGAACAAAGGAAAGCTCATCTGAGCAATTGAATAACTTAAAATGTGCCAGTTGTCCTCAGCTACCAGCACAGAGAACCCGAGTTAACCCAGTTAGATATAAGTCATTACATTCTCAATAGTAAGGCCCCTAGCACATAAATTAATTTCTGACAAGCGATGATTTGAAAGAATACAGTTTTCACACAGCATGTTACATATTCCATGTTCTGCCAATTATTCATTGGCTTCAGAGTGTCTTTTCAGGAATGTAAAAAAAAATCTGAAGAGCTCTCTTAAAAAATCTCATCATATTCAGCAAATGACTTCTTTGAAAGGATTTCTCTGAACATCCTGCCAAAATAATTGCAGTACAGCATTACAAAAAAAGAATTTCACAAGGACATGTTTCCCTGTTGATTATAACCTTTATTTTATAGGTCTGCTCTGACTGAGCTGATGGCTGAGCCTCATGTATTGGCCTCTGCACTGCACTTCTCCCAGGTAAGGTCAAGGTTATGGTCATATCCTGATCAGCTTTCCTGCATATGAGGATGAACGAGTTCTTACCATACGAGCCTTGAACAACAAAAGTCCCTCCAGCTTTACCAGTGGATCAGTTGTGGTTCCTTTCTTGTTCTTCCATAGAGGATACATGTCTGAAAGAGTCAAAGACAGATAGATGTTGGTGTGGTCAGGATTTTTTGTCATTCTCCCCCAAGAGACAAGGAGTTCTCAAATTATGGAACAAGGCAGTGCAAAGAGGGAAGGGCAGCCATCTAATTTGCAGAGGTGTGGTTATTCTACAACCACACATGCACATTGCATTTTTGTCACTACTAGATTTGCAGCATCTCATGGTCTGAAGCATCCATCGCACACATGTAAAAAGCTCATTGCCATAGGACATAGCATCCACATTGCAAGTGGATGCATTAGGAAGCCTTTCTGGGAATACTTACCAGCTAGATATCCAACATTTTGGGGTTTGGAGCCAGGATAACAAGGCTGATAGGATAGATGCTAGATGGCACCTCAGTGTGCCACTTCAACCTCAGTTCCGTCACTCAGGAAACCCCCACCAGTGTACCAGGGTAGCCCTTTGGGGGATTCATTTCAGCAAATTATACTGAGATGTTTACCTTTCCTTAGGTTTTTCATCTATCACAGTTTCCAGTTTTAAACATGGAATTCACAACTCTCAGGTAAAATCAATCTGTTACTTGCCACAGTTGCATAGTTGGCAGTGTAATTAGTTAGACAATTTGAGTATAAAAGACCTTTTCTAGTTGTTTTTTTTATCCTTCTGGCTCTCATGAAAGGGCAACCTGATAAACGACAACAGAAGCTGCTGAAATATTTATTTTCAGAGGAGTAAAAAAATAGGAACTTTTCATAAAAGGCAGAAACCACACTTGAATCCTGTGCATCATTAAAGCCACACCTAAGTTCCTGCCTTATGACTGACCTGGACATAAGTGTGCACTCATTTTGGAAGGCTCAGTTTCAAAGCCATACAGAGGGAAAGACATTGTCTGCACTTGCATGCGTTGACAGTCAGCAACGCAAAACAATTTGGTTTTCTACATATTCCCCTTCATATTAAGGGTCTTGCTGATTTTGCATTTATGCAGAGACAAGAGAGTATACTAAGATAATTGCACTGCCCATGCTTGTACTTGAAGAAAGAGATTTTGTTAAACCCTTAGCGGCCAAATCATAAACTCTTCTAACTAGTGCAGATAAAGGCTCTTTCTTTCAAGAGTTTACAATGTTTTACAATAAGATTGCTCAGGTGTAAAGTTTATATGTAGGTTTCCCAACTGACATGAAATAAAATTTTATCAATTGTAGATTCATTTCTATCATCTTGATTTTTAATGTATGCATAAACTTTTTTGTATTACATTCTATAACTTAGTAAGTAATCATATGTTTGCACTACATTCAAGTATATATTAAGTGTTTTATTAATGCAGTCAAAGCCACTTTTTAAATGGCAGGGCAGCCAACTTACTGTAAAAATCTCATCTGCTGATTGATTTGGATCCCAAGCCGCTTTTATTGCAAGAGAATGAAGTACTATCAGATCTAGGAATATATTTTCTCTAGCAATGTTTTGTTATACCTAATGAAAGACATGAATTGGGATATTTTTCTTAACTTCAAAAATGTCACTTTTCCTAACAAAAACACCATAAGAACTCCCAATTAATTTTTCCAAATATAGTCAGTGTATTACAAGGTAGTTCTATCCGTGTATAAGCAATGATGATAGTAGCCAGTGGGGAAGTTCATTAGGAAGCCTTCCTGGGAATACTTACCAGCTAGATATCCAACATTTTGGGGTTTGGAGCCAGGATAACAAGGCTGATAGGATAGTAGACCATGGACTATAGATTATTTACTCAGCATGGGATTGCTAGACTCAGCAAATAGTAGGAAAGGGAAAAGAGTTTGAGTTCCAGTTAAAATATAGTTTGAAAAGTAGGCCAAAAGATGAATCTAACAAAAAAGCAGAACATGCTGCTGAGTGTATGGCAAAAGCTTTTAAGAGGGTATAGTTATGAGATCTAAGGTCTTTTGAAAAGCAAAAAGTACCAAACATTGTTCCACATATTTATTTTACCACTTGAGCAGCTCAGAGGCACCTAATGTACGTTCTTCCACAAAGGCAACATTCTTCACAAACTTCACATTCAAGAGCCAAGACACTTTCCCACTGCAGTTAGAAATACAAGGTTATGAACTCAATAACAGCCAACAACCAAGAACTCAGGATTCTAAATTAGGAAATATGATGATAAAGAAAAGAGAAAACACTGGTTTTCATGAAATAAGGAAAGAAAAGACTTTGCTTCTAGGCGTCATCTTTATGAGCATAAAGGATGCCCAGACTATTCATTTGTAATAGCAAATGATAATTTTGGTAATATTTTGTGGTGTTCTCTTCTTGAATATCTAATACAAGGCTAAATGAATTTAATGGAATTCAGAAAATAACTTTAGAACATCCAAAATCTGAGATAGATTTTAAATTATTAAGACATTAATGATCAACTTCTTGTTCCAATTTTACAATCTGAAAGATATTTTCAACCTTTTCTTTATAATGTGGCTAATTAAACCCAGCTGATAGTGATCTTCTTTGAAATAGTAGATCTGTCATTTCACATACTTTGAATCTTCTATTGATTCTGAGCTGATGTTTATAAAGGACTTTAAGACAGGAAGAAATTGACTGAGGTTGGAAGAAACAGTATAACTATCTATACATACAGTAAAATAGACCATATTTTAGTGAAACTGCTGTGGCCTACTGATGAAAAGTACTGCATAAAAGGTAGGTACTATAATTATTACACAGAATGGTCAAGCACAAAAAGTAAACCAATGACAAAAGTAGAGATTTATTTCATTACCTTTTTTCATTTATAATAGCCTTAGTTGTTACTTACAATTACATTCAGAAATAATTTTTGTCAGCACTTTTATTTTCAAGTTGATTGTGTCCCTTTAAATAAATTCCATTGTGTGTCTAAACCAAACACATGACAGAGATCTGAAGCAGGTATTTAAAAACCTATGAGCACTACAGATTCTGTGTGAACATTGCAGTCATGACTTCAGCATGGAATTTTCTTGATAGAGATATGAAGGACATAAAGATATTCACTTACTCATTGCAGTATTATTCATTATATATACATGCTATATTTACCTAGAATCTTCTTATTTCACATTTCTAAAAGTCAAAAAGGTTCCTCTGATACAAGAGAATGCTCACTTTATTCACTAAATGGATCAAAAAAAATCGTATCTATGTATATATATATATAGGTACACAAAAATATTAGGCAGAAAGAATGAGGCAAAGATCAAAATAAAAATTGGACTTGTATTCCTGAGACTTTTTATAGAAATGATTATGCCTGCCCAAACTAAATAAATGGAGATTTTATGCCAGAATATCTATCAGCAATAATTTAAATACAAGTGACTGAAACAAAAAGGGGAAGCAAACCAAAATGGTAATACAAAAGAAATCAAAGCCTTCCCACTGCAGTCAGAAATAAGATGGGCAGACCCAGACTGCATATTTTAAAGCACAGGACTGTCTATGAACTCCATTGGGGGTATAAACTCATGCTATCTTTATGGTTTTATATCATATAACATTGCTTTCATCTGTCATCAGAAGGTAAATTAGAAATGTTTTTCCTTTTCACCACACTTTCCCCTCTTTTTGGATAAAACTGATTTCCCTTTGAATTGGGGCACACCTTTTCCTAGTTTAAATACTTGCTTCTGCTTGGCTGCTGCTCCCATTGTGAAATATTTTTTCCCTGTGTGGTCTCTGATTTCCTAAAACAGCATTCAAGCTAGAAATATTATTGATGACTGGGTAACTCCCCCTCATAGGAGCCACATTATGATTGTATCTTCTCATTGTATTTGACTACAGCTCTATGCAAACTAATCTAACAAAGAAGGATGGTAGAAGATGCCAAGGAGACTTCCTTATGCACTACTCTAAACATCCCTAAAAGTGGAAGAAGTCTGGAAGAAAAGCTAAGGCAATCAAGCATTCGACTTAATTGGAGAACAGGCAAACCCACACCTAACAATTCATAAACTATTAGGAAATTAGTCACACAATTTACCTATCTCTCCAATCTTCACTTACTCCAGTAACAGTTAATCCAGCACTGAAATGCTGACTCTTTCATTCATAGCAATAATTGTGCTTAATTTCCCTTTGTTGCCTGTCGATGTGAAGGTTTAGTTGCCATTCATTAAATTGTTCCCCAGTAAGCAATGTCATGTGTCTCTTCCACAAAATACCAAGTATCAGGTCGGCTGAAGCATGAAATCACTGTGTGCCAGGTGCTCTTAATTAATGTTATGGCTGTGGATGCTCTTAATCCACTGAAACAGCACATTGATGCAAGGTACAAAAAAACCCAGCTCCCCACTAATCTCCCTGTGTAGACTGTTTCTGATTACACTGTACTTCTTTGTTGCAGAGAGAAATGTGTTTGTCCTTGTGTATGCTGAAGTATCACCTGGAAAAATATAAAAACTTCCTGTGAAACAGTGCGCAAAACATTGTTTTTGCAGCTGGATTTAATCACATGGATGCAGCAGAATGGGTGTTCAGAGTACAGCATGAATATTAGGACAACATTTGACTTGAATGGAAAAGCCATCATCAGGTATTTTAAAAAGGAATAAGGCAACAAGAGAAAAGCACAAGAAAGTATTAAAATATCAGATGAAATTCATAGATGATATAGACAAAAATCTGCCATTTCTAAACAGAAATTCTGATGCTGAAAAAAAACCCAATATATTTCAACATAAGTTACAGAAGCCATGATGGGAGCTTCTTTTTAATATTGAATGTCATTTGAATGCATCTATGAGCAGTTCATACTTACTTACTAAAAGTGAACACATATCCAGTGGCAATAACACAAAAGACAAAAATTGAAAATTCCTGAGGGTGAGACAGTGCCTCAAAGATGGATGTCCAGACAGCATGACTCATGACACAAAGTTTAGCTCTGACATATCTCAATCCAGGAAATCACTCTAATTTGTGACATTGATTGCAATCAGTGAAGTGGCTACTGTACATAATAGCTGCTCCTTTGTGCAGTATATTTTGTGCTGTACTTGGCTGATGCAAGTGGATTTATAAACTGCTAGATATTAACCCCCAAAAGGGAGGCAATCTTACTACCCTTATTCTCTGAAGCAAGCTCTTACTTTTTGTCCTTTGTTTGGGCCCCTTTGTAAGACCTACTTGAACACTTCACTGTTCTCTTGGACCAGAGTGTACCCCAACTTTAACTAGCTGGCAGTCATAAAATGTAGTATAGGGCTGATGCAAAGAACAAACAAGTGGAAGAAAGCCTGCTGAACCAAGGTTCTGGGGAATCAAGCAAAAAAATTGGGCAGCACAATCTGTAAAAAAGGTCTATTTTAGGTTTCTGAGTCTCCAAAATACCCATCAGTGCTACCAGGAATAACAAAAGAAAGGACAAGATTTTTTTCTTCACTTTACTTTCTTTACTTTCATTCTTTTCTCTGAGTATAGCTTCATCTGTTCCACTAGGGATTGGACAGGCATACAGCTATATATAAAACATAATAGACCAATGTAGCTAATACACCAAATCAGACTCTGAACATTAATAGTAACAATGTAGAAATTGTAATGGAATTACAATCAGCCTGTCTAACAGGGAGAAAATTAAAAATTACAAGATGCTTTCAGAACAGCATACACAGTCTTGCAGTTTCTTTTTAAAAACACTGACTTGTATCTCTCAGACTGGAAAAGAGGTTCCACAAGTGCATAAATTACAAGGTCAGAATGGACAATTATCATCATCTAGTCACCTAAGCCTCCTTTATTTGTACAAGCCATAGAATTTCACCAACTCCTACATCATGACAGAACTCATTGATGTAAAGTATATGCTACATTTAACAATATCAACAAAAAAGTAATTACTGGGGCATTGTTCTTGAAATAACTTCTTTCAGTTCCGTTATTTAGAATATTAACAGGATTATTTTCCAATATTGCCTCAGAGAATCTGCAGAGAATCAGCAGCTGAATTGCATATAGTGATTTACTTTTTGTTTTGTGTAGCCCATGACAGACTGGCATAGCAACTTCAGTCTATCCAGACACCAAAGCTCTGCAAAATTGTAAAGTCTTCACCACACTTTTTATGTGAGAAGGGAAAAAGACCTCTTGAAATCACAAAATGAGGTTACAAAACTTGAACAGAATGGACGAAGGACCGCTCTGGGCAGTCATTGATTGCCCAGCTTGCTCAGTACCAGATCTAAAGTTTCCAATTCCTTCAGGCATCAGCCAGAACCAAAGCATGGCTGCTTTTGTGTCTCATTTCATCCTAGCTCTCACCACCTCAAACACAGCTGCTGTGTGCATAGTGGCTTGCTCCACCATAGCTGCTATTGCCATGGCTTGGCTGGGTGAATACAGCCTCTCTGCTGCAGGTTTTGTTCTGCACTGTGGGGTTTTGGCAGCAGAGTGTCTTCAAAGGCTTGTTCAGTGTTTAAACCCTAGATATCAGGATCTCAAAGTATGCACCTCAGAAGCTGAGTCCTGATATGTGAAGCTTTGTGATAGCTGCAGCTCTCTCCAGCTGCTGGCATGGGATGAGAAATCCCTCCCAAGTCCTGGGCCTTTCTCTAGATTCAGCAATTTCAGGAGAAAAGGGGATGGAGACACAGTTAGCCCTCACTGTAGAGCACCTCATCATGCCCTCCTCGTGGCACACTTCTGCTTTTTTACTTTGTCCCTTCTCTCCCGTCTTCTCAGTAACAATAACCAGCAGCTGAAACTACATTGCTTTAACAGAAATTAGAGAATCTGTCAAATATAGCTGCTTCAGTAGTGACTTTCCTTTCTGTGGCCACCCCTTTCCTGAAGCTTATTTCAGTCTCACAGGTGGAAGTGAGCAGTCTGTTGGGCACAGGGAGAGCCAGAGCACCTTCCTATGCTGCCTTCGGGCACCAAGATGAAAGATGGCCTGACAGAGCTTTGTCACACCTAACACTTGTGACTTCACCAGGTAAGTACTTCTTGTGAGCTCCCTCTTGCCTAAGGAACCTGTGGGGTTTTGTGACAAGGTGTTAAAATTGAAACTAATGGCAGAGTGCTTAAATTATCCCCAAGGATTTTAGCATTTTAGAGTCTGAAGGAAAAACAAACAAACAAAACAAAACAAAATAAAAAAAAAACACTTCCAAACTTCAAAATAAAAGAGTGGAAAGAAAGAAAAGTCTATGAGATGAAATCATATAACCTAAAAAGAAATGAGACTTTGTCTTCCATTTCCAACATAAGTGAAAAAAGTGCCACTCAAGAGGGGAAAAAAGAAGTGTTCTTACAAAGTCCTCAAGAATGGGATACTAGGGCTATTCAGTTCAATGTCAAGTTTATTTGGAAATATTCTTTTAGCAGCACTAGGAAGTACAAGAGTTTCCTTCCAAATAAATGTATTATAATTACCAACAAGAAAGTACTTCTCTCTTAAGGTGAAGTGTAATAGCCACTTCTTAAGGTCCACTTCTTTCATGTGAATACATTGATGCCCTGAATCTGCAAAGTGACTGACTTAGTAAGTGCAAATATAGTATAACTTTCTTAAAGTTCAGAAATATCTTTGTCCTTTTTTAAAAACTACTAATTACCTTTTCATCCTTTCCTAAGTAAAAAACAACCCACTATGTAAAAAACCCCCACACTTATTTTAGATGTTATCAGCCCATAATTTTCCACCAAAGAAAATTTTTGCAATGTCCTATGACATATGTAAGAAATTCTGTACTTGAAAATACAATTAGTTCTATACAGTACCCCATTAAAGCACACATACTTACGAAAGTTCATCACATAGTAATTATTCTCAACTGGTGTTAATGTCAGTATACCCCTGAAAAACATGTTATCAACCAGGAATAATAATTATTTGAAACCAGGGGATGGAACATTACCAATGTATTTGGGGTTTTGTGATGGTACCTTTGAAAGAGTCTGGCAATAGAAACATTTAATACCAGCATTTGGGTATATTCAAAATTATGAGTAAGACTTAACTTTTAACATAACCAGGCTCATTACTCAACAGGACAGTTCAAGAAGCATGGCAGCCAACTCAGGTAAGGGAGAACTGGCAGGGCATCAGTTTTTATGATGCAACATAGTCTATTATTCTCCCCACAGAAGTCTTATATGTTGATTTATTTTTTTTAGAATATAATAATAACTTAAAATGTATTCATAGATACATTTATACAAAAATTTAGAATTTACAAGTCATTTAACCTTTATCATAAATATAATGGCTTCAGAGAAATTTCTGCTATCAGTCATCTTCTCAGCTAACAGATGTTTATACTATGTTACAGCTCCTCATTAAAAGCAGAGTGGGGATTCACAGTGTATTTTGTATACTAACACGAGAATCGGGAAGGATTTTTCAGAAATACCTTCAGAAATTATTCTAGGTACTTTGGTTTTCCATATATTCAGGGGAGACATTCTTTTTAAAGTCTTGCTGGACAGGCATTTCAGACTTCAGTGTTATTAATCACTTGGGGAAAACCTCAGCTAATCGATCATGTGCTATAAATGGAGTTGGTGCCCTGCTGTTTGTGTTTCAGGCCTGTTGAGGGATCTGGCATAACTGTACATTAGGGATTTTTAAAGTGTGTACATGAGTTACTGGCAAGCAAAGAAAGTACAATAGGGAAAAGTAATGTGGGTTGAGCATTAAAATCCAATTACATTACATCACATCAGTATATTTCACTGCTGATGAGCACCAGTTCTGTTTCCTATCCTGTAAACTGGGTATTGGGTTGTCAGACTCTGAAGCATAACTCACTGAACTTGAGCTGCTTTTCCAGAGAAATAATCAACCAGCTGGTTTCATTGTGTCTGTACCTCGGCAGAGTTGTCAGGGAAACAGATATTTCCAAGAGCAAGAGAGGCAGTTTCCTCCACAGATATTCTGCACTTGCCAGACCTATGAACTAAACATCTCTCTCTATTGTTGGGGGAGTTTGTCTCGTCTTTCACTGAGGTACCCTCTATTTTCTCTTGAGAACAAGGCACCAGCAGCCCATCCATCCAAACAGGATCACGCAGGTCGAGGAGCTCTGCAGTCTGAGGAGACGTGCAGGTTCCTGATGGACAGCAGCATTCTCTGCCCTTTAGAGCACCACAGTGAGAAGAGAGGAACACCATCCCCTCAGTCTCTTATCCACAAGGAACTCCTGTGTCTACCGGCAACACACCAGTTGGGAAAAGGCACGGATGGTGTTCAAAAAACCACAGACTTTGAACCAGCTCCCTTTGCATCAAATTATTTTCCTTTCCTATGTCATACAGTAAAAAAGAAAAAGAAAATTGTGCTAGAAGCCAACCCTGCAGAATAAGGAAAAAAGTAGGTTTGTTACCAGCAGACCCCTAAAAAGACTGAGTCTAAAAAGACTCAGCTGTGTTATAATCCATTGGAGCTTACATGGGATAATTCCCCTTACTGCATTCCACATGCCTATCATGTGATACAAAATAATACTAAAATGATTAAAAATAGTAAAGAAGACAATAGAGACCTGTACACATGAATGGTGTACTAATAAAGAAAAAAGAAACAAGGTGAGTAAAAATGAAAAGGATAAATCTTTTCTAATCATCCTGTTTCTTTTACGCTGAATTCACTGAATTTTACACTGAAATTATTTCCTTTACGTACTGATAGAATATTTCTACAAACTCTATGAAAGCTGACAGCAGAAACTTTGGAAACACCTCCTACTTCTACAGAAGCAAACTGCTACATTGGAATAAGTCCAGAGGATGAACACTTTAAGATATGTGCAAAAGAATTGCATATTTCTCAAAAATTGGAACTAGGGCTGTACATATGAAAAGAGAATATTTAGGTAGTGTATTAATTCAAATTTTGCCAAAAGATAGAAGTATTGTGTGGTTAATTACCAGTTTAAACAAAAGGCAATAAAGCAAGGAGCAATTGTACATAATGATAGAGAATCAAATCAGATTTTTTTAACAAAGTCCAACATCAAGATGAAGAAAACTACATGAACAAATTGCTATGATTTGATCTAAGACGGTAGTCCTACTTTTTTCCCAGTGATGGATGCAAATTGAGATCTAAAAATGAGGAATTCAAGTGAACAATGCTACAAGAGAGAAGAAGATTATATCTGTATGCAAAATCATGGCCTGACATTCAGTTTTGAAAAAGAGAGACAATACACAAGTAACAAGATAGGGCAATATAAAATACATGTTTTTGAAACACATACATCATTTTAAAAACATGGGTTGCTCAAAAGGAAATTCCCTACTGGCAGCTAAGATGTCAAGTAGCCTCTCAATTCCTGAAGTGGACAACATTAAATAGAAAGCTGACTGGGATAAAATACAAAAATAGTAATACAACACACACAAACCAGGAAAGAAGAAATTGGGAAGGGAGAAATGCGTTCTTGTATTTTGAAAAGCAGTGACATGCTTAAGGATGTTGAAGTGTGTTTTTGGGGTTTATCAGTTTTCCCCTGGGTCGTGGCTGTGTTCCTCACAGTCTTTGAATCTCGGAGTCTCTCTGCAGCCCCACCCTGGTATCTGGTACATTCCAGGGGAGCTGTTGTGTGATTGGCCAGGTTCCCAGTTTCTCCCACCCTTGATGCCCTCTGTCTGTACCCCTCCCGTTCCCCCACCCCCATTTAAAAAGTGCTGCACAGCACTGAGATCCCCACTTTTTGTGGGGACACCGGCTCTGGAAACAATAAATGAAAGTTCTCCCCACAAAAGTCCTCCCTTTGTTCCTCATCGTTGCCACGCTTCAGGCAGGGCTGAGACCCACCAGACCAGGAGAGGTACGGAGAAGTGCCCTTAAAGCTGGACTGGGGCATGAGCTAACCAGACGGGATGCAGAATCCCAGGAGCAGAACTCAGATCCCGGCTTTATAAGGACATAGAGCAAAGGTGGAGGAGGAGCTAAACAATAGTCATCATAAACAATTTATATTTGAAAGTAGGATTGTGGACATATATAGGGTGGACATAGACTATAACTAATCAGAATAAATCTTGGGGAAACTGGAAAACACGAGGACAAGTGGGTGGGATAGAGCCATAGAGCAGGGATCTACAGTGGGGAGAGCTGAGAATGCAAAATAGATGAATGCCCAAACACTGTGTGGCTCTTCCAACAATGAATGAACTTTTAGATAAAACTAAACTGATGAGAAAGCAAGCACAAAAGTACTGAGAATCAAAATTAAATCCTAAAGAAGAATTATAGAATTAAGTTTGCTAAAGGAGGATTATAGAATAAAGTCTGCAAATGAGACTCAAGGAAAAAATCAGAAGACAAGAATGAAAGTTAAATTGCACAAGGAGTTAATACCCACAATAAAAGATTTTCTAGAAATTGAAGAGGACACTACTAAATGTAATTTTAACAAACTATAAGTGTTTATCCAGTCCAACTTCTCTTTGTCATTAGCACATGTTGAAATCAATGAGATCAATGGGTCCAGCTGAAGCATTTGAGTCACTCTTATTCTCCTACGAAAGATAAAAGATGTCTTAAGCTGTGGGCTAGATGGCTGGTGTAAAGTCTGAAAGCAATAGCACATGAAGAAATAAAATGTTTTCTTTTACAATGTGCTTATTTTGTGTATTTGTCAGCACTCGAGAATTATCCACATCACTGGTTTGCTGAGAGTTTTCCTCCTTCATCTCTGCAAAACAAAAGTGTATGCCAATAAAAGCACTAGCAAAGGTGGAAGCGAGAAGGTAGCAGCAAACTCATATAATACAGAAGAGTGTAAAAATTCACATTAAGAGATGTTTGGCATGCTGCATACACTGGTTACCCTCAAAGGTAAGCTCAGCAGAAGAATTGAATGAGATGGTGTGGTGTAAGACTGCAACAGCCCAGTATGTGAACCCTGAAATATTACCTGTCCTGAATAGTCAAAAGAAAGATACTAAATACCACCAAAATGGTGCTAAAATCAGAAAATGGTTGAAATATGTCAGAAAGAAAGAACCACACGTGTACTCCATTTCCATCAGACTTTTTGTGCCTAGCTATGTTAATTTTGGTAAGACTTGGACATACCACAGAGTCTTTCAAGAAAGAAAAAAGACCTCTGCCCTGCTTGAAGAATTTTGGGCCCTCCATATGAGCCACCTAATAGTGACTCATTTTTTTCTTCATTTTGGCAGAAAACCTTCAGCTCATGAGTTTACAAGAACGAAAACCATTTCAGCTCTTTTAACCTCTGGCTGCTTAGACTAAAAGCTATCAGTTTAATATGTTACGAGTTTTGTCCGTATGTAAGGATAGGACATAGTAGGAGAAGTTAAACAGTGATTTGGAAGTGAAACATTCATATAGAAAGGTTGAGATCTATAAAGCTCAAGAAAAGACAACACCCATAAAATTTTGACCAGAGTTACACTGCAGAGGGGGAAAACTTATAAAGTCATAGCATACAGCTTAATAGAATTTAAATTATTCTATGACCCACAAAGCAGGGAATCAAATCTAAAATGGAGAAAATAGATCCAGCACTAGGAAAGTAATAGAGAATAAGATCATATTTGGAATAATGGGCATCATTCTGGTCACTGTATTATGGAAGTGTTGAAATCTCATTGGCTGACATCTGATATGAGGCGGTTTTGGATGTCGCCCTGTTTCTTCCATTATTAATTTTGTGCTTGAGGGCAAATGCCAGCAGTGCTCATTTTAGATTTTACCTCCTGCTGCAACTTCAACTGTTAGAGAGACAGCAGGAGTCAAAAATGAAAGGAGCCACCTTATAGAAATGCTGTGCCACTATGTCATTTTTAAACTGACAGCTTTTTACAGTCCAATTTCTCAGGGAAAGAAAAAAAGGACTTTCATTTTCACCTCCCACTGCTGCTTTGACAGAGAAAGACATTTACCCAGGTTTGAATGCTGGTGGGAGGCAAAAATGTAAAACTGCGTTAGAGTGTTTGTAAGTGGGCTTTGACTACCCTGTAGAAGAATAAGCTGATTTGGGACAAGTTGAACTCTAACCTTTGCTTACCAGGTGGCAAAAGAGAAAAATGTGTCCATCTGCCCTTAATGCAATAGATGGAGAATATTCTGAAGGATGTAAGTGAATACAGAAGAGCCAAACACACCTAAAGATTTCAGTTCACCTGAAAACATACAAATGGCTGGTTTATTAGTTTTTGGCCTTCAAGAAATTGACAATTGAGAGGACTCTTCAATAAGAACAATTGTAGAGGAAGGTAAAGATGTTTAAAAGGAGGAATTTATGAAAAAAGTATAGTCCTTACTTTAGTAGTATATAGTAAGGAAAATCATTTCCAATTAAAGGAGTCAGAGAAAGAAGATATTAAAAAAATGAATGCTGAAGAACCACACAAAGTAACTTTTCTACCATTTTTGACAGGTACAAACACAAAGTTTCTATGATAGTGAAAGCAAAGTAATAAGGAACAGTAATGTTAAAGTTCATCTACTAGAGGGATCCCTCTAGCATTCTAATCTATCTAGCTTCTGTGACATATAGGATTTGGAAAACTCGGAATCCTATATAACATAATCTAATTTAGCATAGAATATAAAAGTAGAAATAGCGGCTCTTACTTGCTGCTGGATTCAACTTTTCATTTCCAAAGTATCTGGTACATACTCTTCTGAGCTCAGAGTTAAAATTAATTGCAAGTGACAATGGTATTCAGGGTAAAGAAATTACTCTATCATTTAAAACTGTCTACTGTTAATCTTGCATTCCTTGTTTTGAGTCTCTGTACAACGTGCATGACCTTGTCAGGCTTAGAAGGACGCATTTGAGTAGAACATGCAAAATGTTTGGCTCTCAAGGACAAGAACACTGAGTATCTCCAAATGCATTGTTTATTCGCACTGTCTAGAATAGCAACAAAGTTGTGGTAGCTGGAAAACATAGGTTTCCAAGAAAAATAGCATGTACAGAGATGGGGCATACACTTACATTTATAAGTATAAAAGAGTGTGTGTTAAACACACAAGTTTTACCTGGGGTTTTCTAATGCAAGTCTGGAAATCTAAGCCCTGTACACATCATTTATTGCAATGATATCTCAATTTATAATTAATGCCTGACTCCACACATTGTTTCAAATCCATGGGATAGCAAAACAGCATTCTGAATTCTGAATGTTAGACATTTTATTTTCTGTTTTGAAGAAGCACAGAGAACTTATATGCCATCATATTTGAAATACCAGAGAGCATCTTTTTATGTAGGTGGAGCTTCTTTTGTAGTTGTGTGTCCTTTTTGTATCCTAAAAAGGATATAATTGGCTTCTTTTCTCCCTTTCTTGGCTAGCCAATGCTCCAGAGAAATAAAAGATAGCTGCTGTGGAGGCAGAGCTAGCATGGAACAAGGCTTTGAGGAAATGGAGAGAGAAGAAGTACTCAGGATAAATGGAGCAATTGTCTCAGAGACATGAATCTCAGAAACGGAGTCAAAAAGACCAGGTATGTTCAGAGGTAATTGTGTGGAATAATAGAGATCAATCTATCCTAAGTAATAACCTTAGGAAAGAGAAGGTTTTTACCATTGATAGCAAAGCAAGGAGAGTTGCAGTGAAATTGCATAAAGAAGGGATTTGGGTTTGGGTTTTTCTTTTCCTCTCATGTGCTTAACACAAACTTTTCTCAGTTTCTATCTGAATTTCGAGCACCTCGTCATGCCTCGCTGACTTCCTCCCTTCCAGTACAATTGGTTTCTTTTCCTAAGACTTTCCAGTGGTACATTTATTCCTGAGTCATGGACATCAGCTGAGTTTGGACATCAGCTTCAGAAAGCAGCATATCTATGAAGTATCTGCATACCCAATGGTTCAGAGGACGGCCCACTGGAACGTCTGTTTTTCAAGAAAATCCCATCAAGCACGAAAATAATAAGGCAATTCTGAAAAATTTCTGGTATATATGCTTTTGTTTTAGAGGATTAAAAACTCTGGTTCTTTACCAGACTGATAAAGCCACAGGTCAAGTCAAGCTGAGTTGAGGGAGGTGATCCCACGCCTTACTGAGCCCTACTGAGGCCACATCTGGAATGTTGCGTCCAGCACTGGGCTCCTCAAGTACAAGAGAGACATGGAGCTCTTAGAACAGTCCTGCTGATGGCAACAAAGATGATTGGGGTCTGGAGCATCTCTCTTACAGGGAAAGGCTGTGCCTCTTCAGCTTTGAGAAGAAAAGACTGAGAGGAGACTTCATCTGCATCTGTCAGTATCTGAAGGGAGGGTGCCAAGAAGATTGAGCCAGGCACTGCTCAGTGGTGCCAACCACTAGAACAAGAGGCAATGGGCAGAAACTGATGCACAGGAAGTTCAACCTGAACAGGAGGAAGAACTTCTATCATGTAAGTGACCAGAACTTACTTGTGATTGGAACAGATTGTCCAGAGAGGTTGTGGAGTCTCCCTCACTGGTAATATCCAAGAGCCATCTGGACACAACCCTGTGCAATGGGCTCTAGGATGATCCTGTTTGAGCAGGGAGGTTGAACCTGATGACTCGCTGTGGTGCCTTCCAACCTGACCCACTCTGTGACTCTGTGATTCTGTGATATGTGGGGTGTACACTGTGACTAAAGGGATGGGGTTGGGAGACGGAAAAAAATCCAGCTCCCCCCCCATAAAAAAAAAAAAAAACAAACCACACATCAGAAAAAAAATCCTAAAACAATATTGGTTTTGATTTTGCATAGATACCTTCTGATAAGAATTTTAATACAACATATATGAAGACCAAATTCCTCTTTTATTTGCAGTGATAGCTAAAGGAAATATTTTGACTGACAGGAAGTCAGTTCATGTTCTGATATACAGCTTTTCATTACTATAGTGTTATATAAGTTCAGCATGAATCCCTGAGAGCAAATCCCTTGTATATCCTAGCACATTGTTCTTTTCACTCCTGACTGCTGAAACCCTAATTGAAATCGTGTGTTTATTTATTTATTTTCTAAATCTTTCTTTCTCTCACCCAAACCTCAAGTGATTTCATTATGATTTCTATCTTTTAATGACTACTTGACCAACTCTGGATCTTGCTTTGTCCACACTAATGCAAATACTCTGATGAGTTTTATAGGTCCAACTATACAAGCAGAAAAAACTCATTTCAGTATATTTGCAGGGTTGGACTTTTAGTTGGTAAATTATTCAGGTTCTAATATTAAAGATATTGTTATTTAGCTGGCAGACTGGTTGAATTATATAACTGCAAGGAGCAATGTTTTTTTCCAGTAAAAATCCTACCATTAAGTGGTTGAGCAATGAAAGTCATCAGGATCTGGTTGGAATATTGTTATAGATGAAGCAGCAGCTAAGATTTCACTTGACAAAGGAATTGCAATGAGCCAGCAAAAGAAAGGCTCAGTTCAGCAGGAAAGTGGATGCCAGGGTGGCCAGCAAAGCATAATAATGAGAACTCTTTCTATCAAAACACTACCCCTGCCACTCTCCCCCCACAAAAAAAACCCACAACCAACCAAAGAAACCAACAATAACAACAAAATAGTACTTATACTCTATATTTTATCCAATGGGGAAATCAGCTTCAATTCACCAAGGTACATTTCATTTAGAAATGTGTTAGGAAGAATCATACCTGAAAAGAAACCTTCACTGCCACTTCTACAAGTGGAAGAAAGCTCCACATAAATGATCCCCTCTGCATCACTGCATCACTTTTGCTGTGGATTATGGAGTCACACAAAAAATTTGTTATTTTTGAAAGACTAAACAGAATATGACCTGAACCCAATTTGAACGTCATGACTGATTGTTAATGATAACATTATACATCACACTCACCCAGAAAGAGTTATGATTTTTTTAAAAGTAATATTTTAAAGCTTTGTGATGGCTTCTTCTTCTGATGGAAAGAGTGAGAAAACAAGAGCTCATGAGAAAATCTGTTCTCATACAAGTCTTCTACAACCAAGGGATTCAAAAGTTTGGATAAAGAGTCATATTTTTACTCCTTTGTAAACAGAAGTGAAAATAAAACTATCTCATTTTTATTTCATGACCACCTTGCAGATATTTTAATTAATACACATTATTATATTGATATTCTAAGGCACAGACGTACAAGTTACTTAGCAGGTCTAAGCATATCACAGCAGCAGCAGATTACACTGTTGTACAAATTATTGAGCTGTTTGGATATGCTTGAAAGCATAGTACCAGAAAATGTTGAAACAGTAACAAAGGAGGACTTAAATTAATGCAGAACTTTTTATTTCAGACAAAGTTACAAGTTCCTTCAGTCATGTATACACGCATTCAAACAGACACAGACATATATATAAATGTGTTTGGATACACTTTCTAACACAGCACAAAATTCATAACACAGCAACCACATCATTGCCATGAGGATAAGAATTACACATCAGTATTCAATAATAGTATTTTTAACTTTTCAAATTAAGAAAAAAATTCTTTTAAAGTTGTCTCACTGACCTCTGTTTCGAAAGTCTTGTCCAACAGATAGAGAAGGAAGCCCAGAGCAGTAAATTCACTTCTCTGGAAATACAGTTAATTTCTGATTCTGCCAGAATAATGCACACTGAAGCAGTAAAACTGGGCTGCAATTCTGTACCATTTAAAGGAAAACTTCTACACTTTATGGAAAAATCACACTATTGTCACACGGATGAGGAGATTGTTCACCTTTTTCCTAAAGCCTAGAATGTTCCCCAAAGTGCTAAATGTCTTCTAAGGTAAACTTGATCTTAGAATAGATATATCTATTAAATCAGAAAGACCCTTGGGAGCATCTATCTATATTTAAAAGAATTTTAATTACACAGAGTAGACATTTGTATACTCTGATTTCAACAATTCACTTGCTAATAATTATTATTTTAAAACTTCAATAATAGCATGAAATGTAATGTGTATTTATTTTCACTCAGATCTGTAAAGATCAGATACGAAGTAAATTGAGGCAAAGCTCAATTGCTATCTTTCACTGCCTAAAATCCACAGAAAAAGAAAGGTAACATTGTCAGTGTTTTCTGACTTTAACTCAGTTGGGAGGCATCAGTGGCAAGTTTCAACTGCTGAGACGCATTTGATGAAAATCTTAAAAGCAATTGAGTAGTCTAAACTGTTGACTTTTATGAATTTGTATTGCGAATTACTCTTTGAAGGCTCTTTACCTGGGAGACTTTGAACTGCCATTGTTGTGCTAAGCTTCCTGTATTTGGAGATAACAAAAAATTAACTTTTCAAAGATTCAGTAGTCTGGAAACTGGGAAGTTATTTAAAAGGTTTAGTTCCAAGAGTATAGCAAACCCTCAACCCTTAATGATTGGAGAAAATCCTTAATGCTTATCATCCAAATAAGCACAGGTCTATTATTTTTTTTAACAGATAATCTCAGCTCTTTCATTTGTGGATTAAATGCATATTGTTTTCACAAAATTTTATGGATGAGTTGATTTTGGCTTTGAAATGTGGTGGGGCACTGCTGTATTTACTTCATTTTCCTTTTATCCCTGTGGAATTTTTTTACACAGTCATTAGGAGCATAAAAGTAGCTTCATGGTGAGTTTATCCCTTTCATTTTTTAAGGCATTCCCTAAAGGTAAGACACATTTTTTTATCATTATTTCTAAACATAAAGGACCTGATCCTGCATGGTAATAAGTGCTTTTAGCTCCCTACAAAACTAACAGGCAGTGAGTTTGTTTGGCATTCTGCAAAAGACCCTGCAAGATGCAAATCTGGGCTCAATGTGGTTTAAAAAGACAGTATGTTTTTTGAGTCACATTCAAACCCTATTTCTGCACAAGAAATCTATTTCTATATGACCAAAGAACTAATCAGGCATTCACCTTCTTTCTTCCTTTCTTGTGGCATTGAAACCACATATTTAATAAACTCAGAAGACACACAGTTTAAGGCAGCAGGATGGCCACTGCAGTGCAAGCCTATTCAATCAACCTAGCAAGACAAGGAGATGTGGGGAAAAAACTCATTAGTATCACAATCTTGCCTGAACTTGCAAAAAATGTAATTGTTTTTAACATCTGAAATATAGATGTTTGAGATTTTGCCTTTGCCTCAGCATCCAGTGTAAAGTTTGAAAAGAATATGCAGCTTTTCCAGAGGATCTTTGCTATGATTAGGGCTTTTCATAGAGTATTCCACAGGGATATTTAATTTTCAGTTTTGCATAATAGAGGGCATGTAGAATGCTAACAGCTATCTAAAATCTCAGAGAGCTGCCAGAGAAGTCAAAGTATGTCATTCAAATCCAGGAAGAAAGTTCAATATGATACATGAAACATCAATATGATACAAAGATACTGTTCTTTCAGAAAAAAAATAAAATTGCAAGATACTTATCTTAAAAAGATAAAGTACCAAAATGAGACTTTAACATTTTTGAGCTAAATTGACAGTTTGAAACTGCATAAAGGATTCTAGAAAAAATGATAATTCTTTCCTTTATAGACACTCTCAAGTCCACAAATGTGAACAAAATGTTTTGGTTAGCCAGAGCCTACCAGCATTACAGAGAAGCCTTAATACTCTCAGCAGCCGTAATATAGATCTGTTCTCAGGTCAGAGAACAGAGTCAGTGGAACAGAGCTGAAAATTGCCAAGTCAAATATCAGAAGAACAACTCCAGTTAACATACAGTTTGAGTAGGACAACATTTGTGATCGCTAATATTTTTCTAACACACCTAATCTTCAGATGAGAAGTGGTATAACATACAGCAAGAAGGACAGAAGTCCACAAAGCTGAGAGAAATGAGTGAAAATCCTTTCCTCTCTAATTGACAGGATCTAATGCCAGATGGTCTTGCCCTTTAAATAATTGTTCAAACACACATATATAGTCTGGGAGGTGAGGAACAGACAGAATGTGCTGTTAGTACTGATTTCCAGCTGTTGACTAGGGGAAATAAGATCATCTGAGTTTCCTCTTCCTTTCTCCATCCTCTCTATCTTCCTCAGCCTGTAAACCTACTGCCTCATACTTTGCCTCTCAGAAGGGATATTTGCTCAGGCTGACTGGCAAAAAAACACAGGTAATGCAGGCCAACGCAAGGCTCTTCTAACTACTCTCTCACACTGCAATTATATCCTATCTGAAAAGAAGTATGAAAGATGTTTAGCACACAAATACTTAAAAGAAACTTTCCTAGGTTTTATCCTACCTCTAAAGTACAAAGTAAAATCCAGGTCATGATTCTAACAAGCTGGCTAAGCTTGTTGGATGTCCACATGCCTTAACTCCCAGACTCCCAGAGCTGCCCTGACCAGGAATATTTCTGCATTCACCATAGCATTACACCAAGCAAAGCAAACTAGTAGGAGAAAAATCTGGAACCAACTAAACTACAGACAGTCAAAAACCCACTCAAAATCCACAAAACAACTGGACATAAATATATTCAGGCAACATTACAAGAATAAAAAGAAAAGAAAGTATATTTTTCTTTTCCTCCACACAGCCGCAAAATACTGACTGGCAGGGATCAATATCAATTCACTGGATGAAACACTGGAAATGTTCACCAAACCCAGGAAGATGAAAATCACAATGATAAGAGTGAAAAGATGCTTCAAAAAACTACTGGAGCACTATTTTTCTTTTCCATTGAAAACAATTGCCCTTTGTTCATCAGATGTCAATCCAACTCGCTACAGCTTTCATAATAAGGGCTCATGAGTAGGTGTAAATGAAAGAAGAGTCTCTGCTATTTAAATTGAAATGCTCTTGCAATTCCTTGGTATGTAAATTGCAGATTATGTTATACCTTGATAGAGGTGGTATAAATAGATCTGGCAGAATCCGAAGGGACCTTTTGAATTGCTCTGAGTAACACGTACCATGTCTGAATTTGGCCTTGAATACAGACACAGGGGCAAACATAGAAAGATTTAACTGCTGGAGATACTTAAAATGTAAAAGCCCAGAAATGAACAGGCACAGCAAGGAAGATGATACATCCTCCCTTACACTCAGGATCAAACAAGAAAATCAGCACACTTTATGTGGAATAGAACATTTCACAAACCACTTAAGACTGAACAGGACTATGAGCAGTAAAATGTCTCCAAATGACATCAGGACCTAACACCTTGTGAAATTCAACCCTGCTTAGTACCACCGGAAATTCAAAGCACAAAAATCCATGACACAGAAAACCTTTAAGTCTATAATGACGATAAGGATATACATTTTTTTGTCATAAAAACTTCCATAGAAGTGTGAGCTTGTTAGTCTTTTGGGACAGAACACATGGTCTAGCATTTTACAACACCCCTGCTTCTTAACCGAGAAACTAAGCACTTTAAACTTGGAAGCTGCAACGCTTGGAAACTTTAGCAGGTCTGCTACCAGTATATTGAACTTGTGCAGAACTTTAATACTCTAGCCTTTCTTCATCTACTATAGATGATATATGCTATGTTGGAGGATAACACTTTTTATCCTGTCCCAATCATCAAAACTGCAACTGACAAGAAGAAACTGGAAGTTGGGCTAAATAAAAAAGGGTATCCTGGCTTTCAAAGAAATGTTACATGTGCATGTAATAGAATACCTGTGTTGAAAGCTAAGTGCTCTAAAATGACAGAAAAGTAATATACAGAAAAATATACAGTATCCTGATGTGAACAAGGATGAAGGAATAATTAAGTACTTAGGGGTCAATCCATAATTGACCAATATTAACTCATTTCAATGGAAATCCTTTCCCTTCCCCTGGGACAATATTTTCCACTACACTTGCTTAGCAATTATGCTCAAGAACATTATGTTTCAAATTGTAGTCAGTGTCTACTATGAGCAACATGTAATGGCCAAAAGAGGGAAATACAGGCATAGAAAAAAGATTAAACTATAGCAGGCATTAAATCTGTGTAGTAATTTTCAAGGAAAACTGATTTTATAAGCTGTTTTAAATAAAAAGGTCTTGTTTGCACAGCAAATTCTGTAGGCATTTTTGTGTAGAACACAATCAATATAAGCAAATTGGTAGTTTTCCTATCCCAAAATACAGAAGGAAGAAAGAGCACAACTGCATAGCTAAAGATATTTCTAAAGGTTTTAATTAAAGTCTTTCATCTTCTACTGGGATATACAAAAAGTGTAGGTAAGGTAGGTGCATCCCTTTGACAGAGAGCAACATCTGTATTAGAAACACTTCTACTTTTTTAAGTTTCCTTGTATTAAAAATTTTCTTGTGCCTCTCAATCAGAAATGCCAACACTTACTAGCACTTGGAAAGTCCTCTGGTAAAGATGCTTCAATTCCAAAAAAGTTTTAAGAAAATGAAACCCCAGAATGTTCTATTAAATATAAATAGATGCTGGTGAAGAAATGCCTGTGAAAGAAAGAAAAGTTAAGCAACCCACCACAGTCTTGACCTCAAGTCAATGACAAGACTGACACTCCAAATCTATTCTGACAAAGCGCATTCCACAGCTGCATGAAGAAGGTGTGGGACACAGTGGTTTGTAATTCTCTGAACAAATGAAAGCACAACATTTTTACACTTCAGCAAAATTGGACCTGGACAATAGGGAACCTAAAACTCATTTGGATACATGTGGTGTTTCAAAACACATCACCAGGATCTTCAAATCGATCCGGTACCTAATGGCAGGCAGCACCGAGATCTCAGTGCAGAGACATATGATGACCAGGTATTGTATATGCCTGAAATCTCAGTGGTCACATTATTGTACAAGTTCTTATTTTGTGAAAGGAGGGCTGAGTGAGACCTGCAGGCAGGGAATTACAGTAATCCAGACATGTCACAGAAGCATGAATTAACGTTTCAGTATCTCTATGCGACAACGCTCTCAAACTTGTTATATTTCTCAGTTGATAATAGGAGTTTTGTTCCCCTTGAATGCACATGATCCCCAAAGAAAAGCCCTCAATTAAAGTTTACCTCTACATTTTGCACAGATGAAGACCAAGCAGTATTTATGTGCAGTACAGAGAAGGGACAAATCTTCAGACATTGTGTTAACAGCATTATTAAGCACAGTGGTCTCATGTTTTTCATGTTTAAAGCAATTTTGGGGCAGTCAGAAGTACACTTCATAAGAAATGGGGATCAGATGCTCCTACGGAGTCTGTAGCAAAATAATGTAAGTCTTCTTTTCAATAGCTGTGCAAGCTTTTTACTTCTACTCTTCTATCTTCCCCTGGATCTTATTATCCCCTTTTGTCTCCAATGCTTCATCAGAGACACAGCAGTTTAAACTGCTATATGACCTGAGAGATGACTTCTTTATCACCTCTGCACTTTTATAACATAAGTAAGTGACAGATAAAGTATATACGAAAGCCTAGACTGTGACCTGAGCTAATAATTTTTGCGGGCTAAGCCTTGGCATTGTAAGTCATGCACAGTGCTTGTTCAGGCAAAACCTGCACAGCAGCAAGTAACACTTTCATCAGAGTCCAGCTCAAATGAAAACAGATTAGGTGCTCAAGATCTGCCCTCTTTGGACCTCTGCTTAGAGTTTCTTGCAAACATATTGGGCCATGTTTTCATAAGCATTCAGAAGAGTGAATGTCCTCTCTGCTATTTTAAAATACTCAACAGTTCTGTACCTACATATGGGATATGTACCAGGAAATCCAATACGCTACATAATACCATCAAGTTTGTCACTAAAATAAACAAAAACTTCTGAGTGGCAGGCTCTGTATATACATAGGTAGGTGGTGTATCCAGATGTGCATACTGGGAAAACGTTTTCAGACTTGTTACTTGTTGGACCTGGGGACACTACAGGAACCTCACCTTCCTCAGGCTGTCAGATATAGGATAACATGTTTTCCTCTAACAGAACTAGTACAAATAAAGTAAAATCTGTTAATTTTGTAGTTCTCCTTTATCTTCTATATCTTTGACTTAAGTCAGGGCTGGGGGTTTTTTTCCATCCTATTTCATCCATTCTGTAAAGTTATAAAGCTGGTTAAAGGTAACAGCAGCTCTACTTAGCTCAATAAATACGGATTCAAATGGATAAAAAACCAAGCAGTTGCTAGTGTTTTCTATTACCATTTACATGCTTCATCAAGAATTTCTGCTATCAATGCTCAAAAGCCCTCTGAATCCTGCAAGAAACCTCTGACCAGTTTCATTCCCCAGTATGCATAACGTGAACACCACTAGCTTCTATATCCTAGGAGTGCTAGCCTTTCTTAGTGGCATACATTATGTTCAAGCAGGGCACTAATTCTATTATTACCAAAAAGCAGATGTTTCCTTATCTGCAACTTGGACAGTCAGCTTCATTGAAATCAACAATGCACGAGATAATTTTGCCTGCTAGTATTTTTGAATGCTTTTCCTTTGCTTAAAATCTCTTTTGTTTGTCTCCTGAATGTCCAGGATTCAGCAATCACCCTGAGCCCAAACCAGAAGGTTTTTCTCATCCACCATAATAATTTTTAAATAATTTTATATTTATCTTTAGCCTACTGTCTTTAAAAGCCTTTCAAGTCATATGATCAAAATTTGTCTCCTACTAGGAAGATAAAACTTTATATTTTTGTTTACCTGAAATCAAATATTCTGTCTTGATGCCTTGATTCACAAAGTGAGCTTTCAAGAGAAACAACAAATATTGCAAGCCTCACAGTGCAGTAATGATGCATGGTGTCACAGCGTAGTTTGGTGTCTCTGCTTTGCCCATACAGAAGAAATGCAAAGGAAGATGACAACAGACAGTAAACTTAACAGCAGGCACAGTAACATAAGCAAAAAAAAAGGGACAACAGGAAAAAAATCATTTAAGTCAAATCATCAGTTATACCCTAATAATTAAAAACATATGTAGCTCTTAAATTTCTGCTGCCTTACACTGCCAGTGAATGTCCCTATTTAAATAGAATGACAAAGAAAGATTTTAGCAAGGTTTATAATGTTCTGCTGGGGTTGGGCCTTACTATCCCCACAATGAGAGCCACTTTTGGTTTCAAAAGACTTCTGACATTTTGGGAATTTATTTACTTTTAATATGGACAGCAAAAGGAAATCTAAAATATAGTATCAATTCCAAATTCTCCTAAATTTGCAACATGCATTTTAGCAATAAATAATTTCTTAGTTGGTCCCATAAAATACACAAATCAAAAGCACTGTAAATTCTGAGATATATGACAGACTTAATCCAAAAATAATTAAATGTCCTAAATAATTATTGTCTATTTGAGAATTACAGCAGGAATACAATCTATCAAATGAATGGAGGCATAATTGAGACAATTTGACTCAGGAGCAAGCGCTCAGGACAAAAGATTCCTGGGTCAGACAGACTAAACTATCAGGGTTATAAAGCATCATGACAGCAAAACCTTCTAAATATAAACTTTGCCAATTTTACTAGAGTCAAAATTACAGACAGCTCAAAAGACTAAAAATTAACTGGTGAAGTCACATAATGAAACTGGAGAAAGCAAAAGGCTGCCTGCAGAGAACAGGGCAAACGGTTAGCCTTGCATGAGGACATTCTGAAAACCAGCAAAGATTGAATCTGACTATAATAAAGTATTCATCAATTCACAAGACAAATCAGAAAAATAACAATTTGGTTCTATAAAATAGAATGTTTTTATTTTAACTCTTCACATTTGTCTATAAAAGGAAGATTTATTATTGAAGTGAAGCCTCTCCGTTGCACAGGCAGTGCTATAGGCTATCCTATCCCCAGGCAGCCTATCCACTCCATGCACAGTTGAGTCCTAAAAGAGGGATTGCAACTGATCCTAACGGTGGTTTCCAGCTCTGCAGTGTCCTCTTCTGGCCCCGCAGTGCAGACCTCATTCTGCCACAGGTCTTCAGCAAGCAAAAAAAAAGGGACCCACTGGGTTGGTGCAGCTACTATCTCTGTCCCTCTATTGAGATTCCGCTGGGCATTTTCTAAAGCATCAGTGTGATGAGAGAGAAACCCAAAGAACTCATAGACAAAGCTACACACATGTCTCTTCTGCTGTGAATCAGTTTTCATATTGATGCTTACAACTCTGCTATGATCAGAGCAGATATACTTCAGCAACTCATTCTAACAAAATATTTCTAATTCCTGTCTGTAACCAGGTTTCTCTCACTGACTGAAATTAACTCTTTCCCCTGAGGTAACTGAGCTACATGTGCTCCTTTTTACATCACACTCTACCCCTGCCCTGGCACTTCCAAACCAAGTACTAGAGATGATGGGAGTCCATGTGACTCTTAGGGATTTGTAATCTACAGCAACCTCATGTATTTTCTACTTAGGTAGTAAATAAACTATAAATTTTTGTGAGCACATTTTTTAAAAAATAGACTAGGAATTAATGAACATTTCTTTATTGCAATCCAGTGTAGAACATTTATGTAGTGCAGTTATTTCTGATCAGTTCCACTCTACTGTAAATTTTGGACAAATGACATACTACATTGCCACCTAGTGAATAAATTCAGAAATTCAACTTTAAAAAAATTTGAGTATACAGCAGCAGTTTTATGATACAGATAACCTTAAAACCAGCCATCTATAGCTCCCTTGTGATAGCCATGTGGCATATAATCAGGTGTTCACCGACCACGTTAATCCTCATGCCTGTGTGCTTGTGCATGTGTGCATTGCCCTCCCTAATCACTATGCACACATGCATAATTGATGGACATCAGTGTTACCCTGTAAAATATCTGTGCACTGCCACTGTCAAGGAAGCAGAGAAACCTTACCTGGTGCAGTCTGTCATGATTGCCAGCAAATCACCTATGCCTAGGTAACATTAAATCTGATTTGTTACGAGTGATAAGGCAGTCCAAATTCTGCTTTAACACATAGTACTCATCAGACTGTGCCATTTATTTGGACTCTGCTGCCAACAACCTGGCCTACCAGAAGATTTTCCATGATTTCTAAGATAGACTGCAGGGATAAAGAATCTATTGTAAAGCTCCCGGACTGACAAATTGCAAGTGATATCTCGACAGTCACCACATTAACTTTTATGTTACGCTTAAGGCTGTTTCAGAACTTACACTGGGACACAAAAATGCCAGACAAGAGGAGATTACATGAAAATGTGCTAATCAGAAATTATGAAGGCATAAGGCAGTGTTGTACTGAAAAATTTTGAATGTACTCAATCACCCTGACTGCCAACAGACTTGTTTCAGAAGCCATCTTCCTCACCAGCACTCTCCACCAAGGTCATGACTTGAGAAGGCAAGGTCATGACTTGAGAAGTTCAAGGACCAGTTTGTCATTATTTTTTTCTAGCAAGAAACATTCAGTTCCTAAGCAAAAGATGATAAAATTACTTACATGACAGAGATCGCCTGTTTGGAAAACTCTGCATTGTTACAGAGAAATAGCTGTTGGCATATTTTGTAACTGTGTCTACATAGAAGGATACATCTATACAAAAATATAATGCCTAATATGCATGAAACAAGTGTAAATTACTAATGGCATATATGTGAGCCCAGATGTTTTTCCTAGTACTGCTGAAGATTAGGAAATTCGGATTTCACATTACTGGAGTAGTAAAAAAGCAAAGTATGCTTCACTAACAGCTGGAAATGGAAGAAGTTCCTTGCAATTATGTCCTCCATTTTAAATAGATATATACAGGCATCAGGGAACAATTAAATGTTAAGATACAATTTATAATGTTTTGTCCTTAAAGCCTGTTTGTCTTCATGCACGTAGATATTTACAATCTTAATTGTCCTCTCAAGCAGTAGAGAACAATAGAGCCAAAAGGCAGCTGACCCAGCCATGTACTTAATTACTAAGAAATTTGCTGAGCAAGAGTCATTTTTAGAGGCACACCTTCTAATCTGGATTAATTCTTCTTTTTATAAAAAAAATCAGAAGCCAGTCAAATACATAGAGTGTACGGAACAAGATGCTGCTTCTGTTTCTCAAGTTAAACAATTAAAAATGCTGCTTGAAAATCCATTCATAGCTTAAAACACCAAATGGAGAGGAAGTTCCATATCCCATCTGCTTTCCAAGAGAATTTTATTATAAATTTTAGATACATTTTTCAGCTTCTGGGTATTACGTTTATTACATGGATTGATCTGTAATCTGTTTTTCTCCCTGACTGAAACCTGGTTTTATGAGTGAGGCACTGAAATAAAATGCCCTTTCATCTGCTAGTTCTTACAGACTGTAGACAGAATCATAATTTCATACTATCTGTAGACTAGCAGGAGTCTATATTTGCTACTTCAAAGCCAAATATGTGCAAAGATAATGAATGCAAGTTCTTTAAACACAAGCAGGATTGCTTATAACTAAAGCTTGTATAGTTCTGGGAGTAAACACAGTCAAAAACGACACTTTTGTTGGTATGTCTTTTAACAAACAAAAATTAATTGCAGGGAAAGAAAATGTCGGAATTCTAAACCTACAGACTTACTACACATTATTTGATCCATTTGATGCCTGATTAATATTCCAGATTCTTCATCAAATTACTGTGCACACTTAGTCTCTATGAATTTTACATACTTACTTATCATATATACTAATAGATATGTCACAGAACATATCAGAAGACAGAGAATTTACAACAGTATAGCAATCTACATATCTTTAGAAAAAATGCAGTTATAAAAATAGCAACAGTTTACCTTCAAAAATGTAAAATAAAGAAAACTGAAACTGCTGAGATGATAAATATAATAAATTGAAATGATACCAGTCATTTTTTAAAGGGGGTGAAGCCTTTGTTTTCAATAAACAGCTGAAAGAACAGCCTATTCCTATCATGCCTTGAAGGAGACAGTTTTAACAAAGCACTGGAGGGTATTCCTGGTATTAAAAAAATAACACAGTCCCTCATCCTCTACTTTTTTTTGTGTGTAAATTAAACAAAGTTCATACTGATAGGGAATGATACACTATCAGAATGCATATTCGATCAGGGCAAACTCCAGTAATACCAACGAATAAAACATACATAATACATGATTTTAGAAACTGAGTTAGAAAAGTAAGGGCACTCATATGACAACAACCATCTTCGCCCCCAGAATGGTTTTATTGATTTAAGTACCAACCATGTAGTACAACATTTAGCCATGATCATGATTCCAATACAAGGATTACTAAAATTAACAAATGTTCGAAGAGATTGTTAAATAAATTTTCTCTCAAAGTCTGTAAGTAGTTTCATCTGGAGTAGTATTTGCAGGGATAAGCCTTCTGGACAAAATTTAATTAAATAATGTACCACTTGTGGATTAAATCAAAACTTGAATTAACAAAATTAATTATGCGGAAAAATCAGCCACATTCTGTTCACTTTGTTATAACACAGGGCAAGGCAATACCTCAGGATTCCACACTTGTCCTCCCTGTCATACATGCTGTAAATTATGGTTTGATGAAAATACATTAAATGGGTACATTTTTAAAAACATTTTAGCTGTCATATGTTTTTGGTTTTGGAAGAAATTATACTTTATCTTATGTGTTAGTTATGTGTTATTACCATTATCATTTTATTACTGTTATTATTATATGCATGTGATTGTTTAATGGTGCACAAAAGATTTTTAGACATGCTTTTTGCCCTGAGATCATAATTTTTAAAATACACATAGGAAAAAAAAAGGCACAATAGAGGAGAAAAACATTTCAAGAAAGTTCATTTAAGGTGACTTTGATAGGTAGAAATGAAGAATACTAGGCTCTTAAGAAGCTGGGTGGAGGTACTTGAGTTTCCCATACCTCATTCTAGATAGTTCTTTCCTTCTCTCTCTTCTCTAATGTGTGCTGTTATTCCTTATGAATCTCACAGCCACAATAAATGTCAAGTCTTCATTTGTCTTCCCTAGAGATGCTCTGTAGCTGTGCAGGCACTGGTGTGTACCAGGAGATAGAGTCCTCTGAATGTACTTATTCATGGATATTGCTGACGTGAAAGACCCTTATGATCCCCAAGCCCAGCCATTAACCCAGCACTGCCAAGTCCACCACTAAACCATGTCCCTAAGAACCACGTCAATTAGTTCACTGCTGTCTGTTACCAGGATAGTATTTCAAAGACACATCTTTGATTTAAGTCAAATATAAACTATGTCTTTTCATACTACATCTCTGATAATTCTGCTTACAGGAGAATCAGACATGATAAATTAGTGCTATTACATAAAGTACCATAAGCATGAAAATCCTGGGTATTTTCTGGTGAATTAATTGTCAGTACAAAGGTCAATCCAAGCAAAAATACATCTATTAGTCTTAACATAGATTTCATGTAAACAAGCTCATAGAGAAATTCCAGCAGAATATTAGACACCCCTATATTTGTATTGCTTCTGATTATGAATTTGAATCTCTAGGTGAAATATACTCAGCTACAGCCAGCTCAACAGATATTCCCTCAAGCTACACAGCTGTCCCTCATACACATGAACAGAAGAGCACATGGTAGCTGGTAAACATAATTCACCTTAATAAGAAATGTGTCATGTTTATGCACACAAATATTTTAAGTGAAAATTCTGGCAATTGTCTTTACATCCCAAATCCAAAGAGCATTAATTCTATTTAAAAGCTTGATCATTTTTATCAAGTCACAAAAGAAGTGTTTGGTACCAGAGCAGCTCAAAATTAAGTCCTGTTTGAATGGAAGTCTATGGTAAAACCATAGTTTCAGTATGATATATCTTAATCAAGTCTTATAGCTCCTTTAAGTAAAGCCTAAGTGATGTTATTGATATAGTGATTGACAAGGCTGTTAAATTTTGGCCCAAATCTAGACTTCTTCTAAATAAAGAGTACAGAATATTGGGAAAATTAACAGACAATAAAGATGCTGGCCTTAACTAAACTTAGCAATTTTAAGTTAGTGATACTTTGGTTTAATGTTTTAAGATTTTTATTTCTGTAAAGGTGAGTGTTAATGTTTTCATGAAAGCCAAGACAATGCAACGATGACCAGACTATTGTAATTCATGAATTCAGAAATGGTGTCTCACACACCGTTACACATGTTGTTAGAGACCAAGGGAGTTGCAGGTCAGTAGGTTAGATGTGCATCCCTTTTTTCTCACATGGCCATGTCCCTGCACAGCACAGAGCTTCAGGCAAGTGCCTTACGTGCCTCGTAGCTTAACAAGGGCTGCTGTTGATGAGGGAGTAGTCATTTACCAGATACTTTTCCAATGAAGCCAATGGGGCCACCCATAGCAGTAAGGGTCTGAAAGGTCAATTTAACTGTTACTTATTCAAATCTGAATTCATATTTATGCTACAAAAACAATGTAGCTTCTCCTTTCAAGTCTAAAATGTAATTGTAAAATCAGAACCCTGCAGAGAAGAAAACTAGGAAGAGATATATTTTATTGATATTTATGTAAGATATGAGTCTAAGCCATAACATTATTCCAAAAGAGAAAATCAAAGGTAACAGCATATGCATGAAACAACTCCTTTCTCTCAAGTTAAAGCTTCCAGGATTTGAGAAACATTTACATAGAATGAAAACACAGAGTCTGAAGCAAAATTCTGCTCTTATTCCAACCGACATAGTCTCCTTTACATTCTGTGGTGACACACTTGTGCGACCAGAAAAGGTTGAGATTACTATACTCATATAACCAGACTAAAGTCTCACAAAGTAAGTAAATTCAGACTCACACCTGCTGCTAACCATTGGCTTGCTCTCTTGTCTCTAGACATTATATCTTACGATTTAATCAATAAAGAAGATCAATTTCTGGCATAAAAATTAACTTTAAAATGTAGTGGTAGGTCATAACTTTGTATTTCTGTGCTTTTTATCTCAGCCATCTTATCTTAAAATATAGCTAGTAAAACGTTACCAAAAGGATTTTTGTTCAAGATTCTAGTTTGTCAGTCTGAAGTCAAAAAATACTCATTTCCCACTTAATAATCCCTGTGATTGGTATCAGACTTCAGTGGAACTTCCAAAGGACAGTAATTGAATGGCTGGTACATTGCTGAAACAGATTCTCAAAACAACCTTGACCTGATTTGTACATTTCTTCAGTGGTTGAGAAACACTGCAGGGCTGTGGATATATCCAGGTCAGACATCACGGAGTAGAAACTTGCTCTTTACTACTTCTCAGATGCATTCTTAAAACCTGTCTTCAAAGTTTTACATAGTTGAACTGAAGTTTCAGTTTACACTAAACATTAGGGGGATGTGACACCTTAGCAAGCTTCACGAGGCTGAACTTAAGTAGGAGATGTGGAAGCCGGAATAAAACAAGGGGGTGGAAAATACAATGGAATACATGGAAAAAACACAGAATGACACTATTAGTGATATTAGTACTAATAAAGACTACAAAGAAACATTTTGGTGAAAGCACTATGCAGAGACAACACACAGTTGTTTTTTTCAAAGATGGGGCTCAAACATTGTAAATTACCTCCTAAAGCAAATACTTATTGTTTTTCCATGATCTAACTATGAAACGATCACAGTGTTGCATCTGTTGATATACACTCTGGTGTTAGATAACCGTAACTCAGTGAGAATCCTGGTTAAAATCTTAGTAGGCATATTCAAACCATTTGAAACAGATATACCCATCATAAGTTGCCATATTTCTACATTAATATTTGTATAATACCAGTTTGTGGTTAGCTTTCTTGCAACACTGAGAACTTTAAATATGCTCATTTAACAATGTCAAGACAACTTTCAGACATGGGTGAAGTAAACAGTAAGTGGCTGTATTTGTCCAAGAAGTTCATTATTGCCATGGATTACATTTATGAAGATATCAGAAAGTTACAAAGAATTGTAATTTAAAAAAAAGTTCCAAAAATGTACCACAGTCCATTACATATTCCATACGACAACTTTATTACAGCAGTGGATCAGTACAGCAATTACAAAAAGGAAATATATTACCCGTAACTTGTTTTGAGACAGAATGCACAACAGACCAAAATGATACTATAGGAACATATTATTCTGTGACAGGATGTGACAATAATTATTTTGAGGTTAAAAAGGAAGAAAAGAAACTACTATAACCTAGAATTTGATTTTTAAAAAAAGAAGTGGTAACAAAAGGAAATTTAGCAACGGAAGAATTGCTATTATTTTTTAGTTATTATTGATGGCTGTTTGGTTTTTATAATTAGCAGCTGTATTTTTTTCTTATTATCAATATTGATGCTCATTAACATAATGCCAAGGACCAGAGAGTGCTAAGGTAGCACGCACTGGTGCTACCCACTGTACAAATTTATAATGGAATGACAATTCACACCCAAAAGACAGCAACACATGGAAAAAGATGGTTGGGAAAGACATGAAAACAGTAGGGAAAGCAGAGGTCTGGATAATCGCGTGATTCAAATTTTATACACTTTGACAGATCACACACTGATGAAGAGTTTTACAGGGGATTCAGGTGAAGATAACTAAGTAGCTTTGAAAATGTTTACACATAGCTGTTCTCAAGCAATCTCAAGCATGAGAGAAGGCATAAGGCTCTTCCCTAGTAGATTTGAGAGGTAGTTGATGGAGACATTCACTATGAATAAATCTGTTCATTCTTTACAGTGTTGTTCAGTGAATAAGTGGACATGTGTATTATAAAAAGCCAAAAAAAAGGAGTGAAAGAGAAAAAAAAGAATTTTAAAACCCAGGAGAACAGTGCTTCTACAAATCCACTCGAAAGAGAAAACCACAACACACAGTTATTTAAAAATATTTTTTAATTAGCAAGTGCTAATCAAACTTGATTACTTTTATTAAGGAAATTATTCTCATATTTGTTTTTCATGTGTTTATGTCAGTGTTAGAAAATGTAACTAAAATGAAGATAAAAATGTAAACAAATTATATAACTGTATAACTACAAAACGTAATTAGATTTCAAAGCACACTTACAGAAAATTTGAGACAGCAAAAAGGAGCTAGGCATGCATTTTTTAACAGATGGTGCTAGATTAGGTCACACAGATATAATTGAGGTCAAAATGTGGCCACTGCAGGAACAGACCCTCTCAGTGAAAGAGGTGCATTTCTTCCTGTGTTTTTCATTAATTACTCAGTGCCATCCAGTCACAGTGTTGTCTGCTGTAGATCCTCTCAGTAATCCCTTGCCCACACAAGCCTTTCTCTAGAATATTCTTTCAATATTATACATTTGAACAAAAATTCTCCTTGTAGAAACATTGACTTGCTTTTTAGCAGCAGAGACAAAAGCTTGTTAACATCACCATTTATCTTAGCTACAGTCTCTAAGTTAACAGTAAGTATTGGGGACAAACAGATGAAGGGGGCATTTCCACTGCTTAGGCAGGAAGGACTGATATAAAACAACAGGTAATTTTTAAGAAAATACAAAGAATTTTTAAATCCCAAGACTAATTTTTAAATACTTCATGTGAGAGACTGAACATAAATCAAGGCCCATTGATGTAGCAGAACAGATTTGCAGAGTTTTTTTGGACAGACACTGCTCAAATTCTCCTTAGCTTTCAGGATGTAGAAAGAGAATTTTATTGACCTTGCTGTCGGTTTTATACAGTGTATCTGAAAGTACTGTTTGCTTTGTTTGCTCACATACAGTATAAAAATATATTAAATAGCACTGTATACAGCAAAGCAAAGATTCAAGATTGCATTTATTTCTAGCAGGAAGTCATTCACATTTGAGTGCCAGTTAGAAAGCATGCTACAGAAATCAAACCAACCAAATTTCTGCATGAGCCTCAAAGCATAATGTTATGCTGTTTCAAGTCATACAAAACATTCTCTCCACAGCTGTGCAGGTTCAGCCTGCAGATGAAACCATCACAGTCAATACTTACTTGAATGACACCCATATTGAAGTGGTTTTCTTTCATAACAGTCCATTTTATCTCACTAAAAGAAAACTGTATTTGAAAAATATCATTAATATATCCATTTTATGAATGGGTTGGATTATATTTTTCTTTTTACTTATTACTAAATTTATTTCCTGAAAACATTTTGCTCTATTTCCCTTTAGCTAACATTAATTTGGATCTGTGTTTTGGCCTGTCTCCCTTGCCTAATAGTTTTACACAGAAATACAGACAGTATTAAATAAGAACAGTAACAGCAGAAATAAATCAGCTAACAGTACTTACCTGAGTAAAGGTTTCTCTAGATTACTTGTAGTTTTGCTTTTGGGAAATGGCTGAAACCAAGGCTGCACTATCACTGAAGTCAAACCCAATACTGTATTTCATTATTTTGTGACTTCTGTTTTAAAGGATAATACATTTCTTTTGTGGCAATCATTTAATTCCAAAGGCTGTGGGACATTTTGTTGCAATAAAAATAGCATTGCTTCAGGCTTCTTAAACCAGCTTGGGTGCACTCACAATTGATATATGCCTACAAACCTCAGGTTGCCACATATGAGGTCCAAAGATCCCCTCTTAGCACAAATACAAGACCAACAACATTGCTGCTAAAGTGTAATTGAATTTGGCCCATTATATATTAAAAAGAAGTAATGAGGACAAGACAAAAGAGTATTTGGGAAAAAAAAAAAGGAGTGGATTTTATATCCACATAGAAGCAATAGTCACCTTTTTTCATGCTGTTCAGGTATAATGAACAACATAAAATCAACCAACAACACTGGTTGATGATCAGTGGCTCCTTGAACCCAATCAGCCCTGAACACAAGCCAGTGAATTCCGCTTACAGCAGTTAAGCCTTTGGACCTGGAAACTGTCAGAGTACTATGGCAATGGGTCAAATGGCTTTAAACTATTGCTAATTGTTTATCATTAAAAGCTTGAATGGCAGGGGCAGAATTGAGAAATTATTTGCTGTAAGTTTTACAATTTCTGTAAAGCAAGGCTTTTCACAATTTTTTAATGAACTATTTGGCACTGGTAGGTCCCAAACACGCCCTTTGCTGAAACATCTCTGTGCCATAAGGCACTTTTGACAAAGACGTCCATGTTAGCAAGGTAGCACATGAAGATGTGGCAAGTGGGTCTCATGAGCTTAGGGGGAGATTGCTCCCACCCTGCAGCCCTGCTACCTCACAGCCCTCTCACAGCACCACAGCTCAGCTCCCGCACACCAGCACCACTGGCAATCTCAACAGCAGCTGGGGGCCCTGCACAAGCAGGCTGTAAAATATATCCAGAAAATAAAAAAAACTTCATCGAAAGCAGCATGGCCAGCAGGTTGAGGGAGGTGATTCTGCCCCTCTGGTCTGCTCTGGTGAGATCCCACCGCAAGTACTGCATCCAGCTCTCTGGGACCTCAACATAGGAAGGAGGATAACCTGTTGAAGCAAGGCCGCACCAGATGGGTCAGAAGGATGGAGCACCTCTCCTAAGAAGAAAAGCTGAGATAACTGGAGTTGTTCTGCCTGGAAAGGCTTCAGGGCGACCTAACTGCAGCTTTCCAGCAGCTGAAGGGAACTTACTGGAAAGATGAGGCAAGACTATTTAGGAGTGCATGCAGTGACAAGACAAGGGGAATGGGTTTAAATTGAAACAGAGTAGGCTTAGATCACATATTAGGAAAAAATTCATTACTGTGAGAGTGGTGAGGGACTGGAACAGGTTACTCAGGGAACCTGTGCATGCCTCATTCCTGGAAGTTCAAGATCAGGTTGGATGGGTCTCTGAACACTCTGGTCTACGGCAGGGGGGTTGGAACTAGGTGATCTTTAAGGTCCCTTCCCACCCAAACCATTCCATGATTCTATGAAATACAAAATGTTTTGCGGGCGTGAGCCTCGGTCTTTCTGAGGGTTTACCTTTTCCTTACCACCACACCGTTCCCGGGACTGCAGAGCCCGACGCCGGTCCGCGGTCAGCGCCGAGCCCGGCCGCGTTCGCACCGCCCGCGGGGAGCGCGGTCACGGCCGGACCGTGCGCGCCTGCGCCGCCTGGTTGGAGGCTTCGGAGCGGAGCGGGGCCGGGCCGGGCGGCGATGGCGGCGGGACGCGGCGGGGACCGGCAGGGGGTGATGGTCGCGCTCCTCTTGCTCGCTGCGCTGACGCCGACGGGCGCCGCCTCAGCTGCCGCTCTGCCTCTAGTCATCAACACCTGGGCGTTTAGGACGGCCGCGGAGACAGGTCTCCCGGCGGGGGCCCGGGCTGGAGCGGGGAGGATGGGGCGGTGCTGTGTCGGTAGTGCCCTCCTGCTGAGGGGCCGCCGGGCGGACCTGGGTGTTGGTGCTGCTTGAGGAAAGACGAGTCTCTGAGGCATGACTGGGCTGAAGGGTGGCCTGAAGGAGCGGCCTGTGACCCGGCTGCCAAGCGACGCTGGCTGCGGAGGGTCCGGGCTCTGCTCGCCGCGCTGCCCCGTCACGGCTCAGAGCCGGCACCGCTGCCTGCGGGGAGGCGGCGGGAGGTGCCTCGGCCGGCTTGGAGAGGGTTACCTTTCCTATGGAAGGGCTCAGCGCCGGAGCTTACCCGTCCTCTCTGCCGCTGGGAACCTGCAGGCAAATGGTTTCACTTTCCACGTTGCGAAATAACAGTAAAAAAACCCGACCAAAACCCACGAAAACTAAAGAGGGGAGTTATGAACTGCGGAAAAGCTAGATCAAAGACATGCTTTTGCTAATAATGTGGTTTGCACTCATGTGCAGTGCTTTTTAAAGGTGGGATTGGTTTTGAGTTGTTTTTTTTGAGATTTCTTTAAATAATTAGGTATATTATTTCTTTGAAACTTTGTTGTTTTGTGATGTGTTATTGACAGTCAAAGCAGTAACATACATTAGCTGCGAATAGTAATTTTGAAAGACTTGCAGATTATTTTATTACAGCCGAGTTGTAAATAACCCCTTAGTACAGAATGGTTGCCTGTGAAACCAGTTACCAATAAAGCCTTGTAGTGGTCAGAAGTGAAATACACTCATGAAAATTGCAAGGCCCTTTCTTTGCAGCTTCTGAAAGCCTGTGCTAAGGCTGCTCGCAGCAATAAGGGTAATAGGAATCAGACAATACTCCTCACACTGAAGTTTGCAATAGAGGCAAGAATATGTGGAGTTGGATACGTGGTATTAGGTCTTACCTTTTCCCTGGTGCAGGCAACTTCATGTAGTAGGCATGAAGCATCTGTGATGATTAGGCTTCTTGGCATATGCTGCCTCTCCTGTGCTGGGTCTGTGAGGTGACAGAGCTCCAGAGCCAGCACAAATAGGAGTAAGCAGGACTGTGATTGTCAGTGGCAGCAAGCTCAGGCGCCTTAGAGGATGTTGCCTGAGGTCCATCCTTGTGAAATCTCGTATGTGCAATGCCTTCAGGCTCAGAATATTCAAGTCATGTCGTTTGACACGTCTGTAATGCCTTACAAAGCTGCACCATGATCTAGATCCTGAAGAATAGAAGACCAAGTGTTGAACAGGAAAATGTGGACACTTAATTTCTTATATATAATTTTCACTTTGCTTTTGTGCTCATGTAGTTACTGATGTAGGTTTATACCTTTTTATTCTGCAGTTGGACTCCATATGAACCTTTGAGGGCAGCTTTTTTTTTTGCCTTTTTTTCTTTTTTTGAGTTGAAAGATTTGTTTTTCCCCTCTTTCTTCTCCCAGAAGGCTTTAAACAAGCAGTGATAAAGTAATGATTGGTTCTGGACAGAGAAGGGTATTTGAAATAGAGAACTTGTGATAATTGTTAATAAATAATACCTCAGAAGAAAAGCTGTGTTTCTCAGTCAGAAACACTAATCAGATACACAAGGAAAAGAATATTTAGAAAAGCGAATAGTGAATTTAGAAAATATAACCAATTCTTTTAGTTATATTTAGGCTTTGACATCTTAATCTGTAATTTATAGTTCACTGGTTTTTATCCACTTATGTAGTGCGCCTGCATCATGTCCATCTTTAAACAGCAGTGAAAACTCTTTTCCCTAGTGACATTTAAATATTTGTGTTGATTACAGCTTGGAGAGTGTTAGAGTCGGGAGGTTCAGAGCTGGATGCGGTCGAGAGAGGCTGCGGTCAGTGTGAGATTGATCAGTGCGATGGGAGCGTGGGATACGGAGGAAGCCCAGATGAAAGTGGAGAAACAACTCTGGATGCAATGATTATGGATGGGTAAGGAAACTGTATGGAGAAAAGAATGACCCCAAATAGGAATGCATTATAAAAGTTTTATTGGGAACAATAAAAAAGTTCACTAAGCAAAAGGGAGAGCGCTGGGAGCGTGGTCAAATGCCAGAGGCTTGTCCACAAAATGGTAGCTCCGTGTTTAATACCCCTGGTGTCCCATCAGCTTGATGCATGTTTATTTTGATTTTACATAGTCTCGCCCCATGTCACTCTCCTGAGCGCCAATGCAGTTTCGTCACTGTGGTCCTCAGGGCCATCATTGGATAAAGTTCTGCTCCTTTTAAGGTCGTGTCTCAAAGGTTTGGCCAGCAACACTCTGTCCAATGTAAACTCACAAACCCACATCACGACATGCAAAAACATCCTCAGAAAACCAACCGCGCAACTAGGCCGCTGCGACATCAACCACTCCACAACACATATCACTGTCTCAATATTGACAACATCATAATATTTAATCAACAATATAATTAATAATATATTATCAATTGATATAATACCCAGCGAAAGCCAACTTCCATTAACTTGTTTCTCATACCTGCCATTTTTAGCACACTTAAGGGTTGTTACAGGATCTCGTTGCTTTGGGGCTGACTATGGGACAAGCTAACCTGTGGAACAAGGAAAAATAACATACCTGATTGTTGTAAGGGTGGGAAATGACTCTTCACTTGTAGTGCATTAATCCAGTTCTAGGTATAACAGTTGAAACAGATAGTTTGTAGCATTGTTAGGTTTCCCTTTACATTCAGTCCATAAATACTTCACTTTTGGAGCAATAGGCTTCAGTAATTTATTTGCTGTTTAAAGCGGTCCTGATTAAAAAGTAATTGCAAATATGTGGTTCATGTTATGAGTTTATGTAACAGAATAATTATTCTACTGAAAATATTACTATGAATGGAAGTACTGTTTCTTGAGCAACATCTCCATACCTTTGAAAGGAAACAATATATGTAGGAAGTCTTTCCCTACTAATGTCGTGGCATCTGTCTGTGGCATAGAACAATTAAAGCATTATGTTAAAGGAGCAAGCTTTTTGATTTAGATGAAAACAGATTTTGTCTAGTAAAAAGTGTGCAATTATTCTTGTAGTTATAATGAGTTTTAAATATTCCTTGTTTCCAGCAACACTATGGAAGTTGGGGCTGTTGCAGATCTCAGGCGTGTGAAAAATGCAATTGGTGTAGCACGAAAGGTCATTGAATACACTAAGCATACTTTACTAGTGGGAGAATCAGGTAAGTATTCCTTTAACTGTTTCCAAGTCAAACCCTCATTTTAAAATACTTCCTAATAAAATTGCCATTGTCATCTTGGTAATATATGTGGACAATTCCTTGACAATCAAATCAATCTACTCAAACAGTTCAAAAGTGTTAATTCTTTCATTCTATGTCTATGAAATAGATTTTTTTTTAGACTGAAAAAATAGTTGTATGTTTTTTTTCCATCAGCTTAAGTGCAAATATTGACTTGTAATCCCAAGGCTTTACTAATATTACTGATACCCAGATTACCAAAGATGATTTATTAAAAGACGCTATAGAAACTGTTAGGTGTAAATGTTGCATTTAAAACCGTTAAGTAACTTTTTCTAAGGAACAGCAGAATTAATAGACACTAGAATTAAATTCTAATATTTTGGTATATATTCAGTGTGATTAGTGTATTTCATAGTTTAAAAGTATTAGTGAGAACTTAAATGTAAAAAAGCTCATTAGAGGCTGTACTCCTAGGCACAACAAAAGAGCAATAGCAAATTGGAGGCTTAGTTGAGCTTTTTAAATACAGGCTGCTGTTGGTAGAATAGTACCAATTTCAAAAAGAGATGTTAATTCCCCAGAGGTGTGTGAGTGGTGAACAGGCTTCTTGGCTTTTAAGAAGCATGCTCTGAGCATGTACCTGCTCAGAAAGAAATATGGAGATAAGTGTGGAAAATGACATCTGAGCATTAATGGTGATTCAAATGCTTTCAATTTGATAAGAAAAGATAAAATATTCTTGAAGTAATTAGCATGTGCAAAAGTAAATGCACAAGCAATTTTTTGATGGAGTAAAATGGAACAATTTTGGGAGGTGAGGATAATTTGACTGAAGGTCTGAACAGAGAAACCTATAAATTCTATTTAACTTAAGGCAATTGACCATGATTGTGAGTGGCTTTTCTAGGAGATATTTCACATGTAGTGCAGAAAAATAAATTGGTCAGGTGTTTAATAGTGGAGGGAGAAATACTCCTAATACTCATTTGCCCCTCATTGCTAGTTACCGTAGTATTTTTAAATTTTAATCAGGAGAATGAAGAGAAAGGACAAGGAAAATGAGGAAACAGAAGGATTGAAGTGCTGATTTAAAATACATCTTCCAGCCTAAGAAGATAGCTCTTTGCCTAATGGAGGCTTGTGGACAAGTTTGTTGTGCTGAATACTTACTGTCAAAGATAGCTTGTGTAGAAGACAATGTCTAGCAGTAATGGCCAAAGAAAGATGTGAAAGCTAAAGAGTTATCTGAGTAAAAATTGGAGATGGTATTTAATGTTAATGAATTAATGAAAGAAGTGGAGAAATTGAGAAAGACTATTTGTTTTGAAGAAACGTATTTTTTTGTGGAAATTGGAACTTAGATAAGAGAAACTCTGGTTGTCTTCACCAGATGAAGATGAATAAAAAGAAAATCCGTATGAGCATTCAGACTGGCATATGAGAGAACACATGAGAGTTTGTTTTCTAAATAGAAATACTTATATTACAGAAAAGATAGCTAGAACAGTAAAATCTTTTCATATAAATGCATATAATATCTGCAGGCATTTTTTATTCAAGATGCAAAATTAAGAACACTGCTTCCTAGAATAGAAACAATGTTTCAAAAATTATGAAAGAATTCCTGCCAAACATGCACAAACAAAAAAAAACCAAAAAAACCCCAAATTCTGCCTGTTCATTCTATAAGTGGGAAAATATTTATTTAATTGAAGCTGTCTGTTTTCCTCTGAGTGCTGATACTTGTGTCAGTTTTTAAGAAAAACATAGAAAAGTAGTCCAGAAATAATTGAAGGCGTCTCTAATTCTTGAACTGAATAAGTTTGTTCAGCTGTGTGTTATAGTGACATTATTATCAAGGACTGATAATATAAATTCAAGCATCTGAACCTAGCAACGTTATCTGTTACTAGCTAATATCAAAGGTATCTGCAGCTAAAAGATGATAGAAGAGTTGATCTTTTTTCTTTTCCCTTTGCCTAATGATAAGTCATTCTTAGAAGTGTAGCATTCTTTCATTGCTTGTGTTGGTATTTCTTTTGCTGTCTTGCCACATGTTATATTAATTTTGAAAACAAGGAAGCAATCACTTCTAAAGCTGCAAGGACAAAGTGTAATGTGATGTAAGCTGGTGGATTGCTTTCTTCAAGTATCAGATTTAATGGCAAACGTATTATGTTATTTATTATTGATAAAAATTTGCTTTTTAAGGAAAATATATTTGTATGACTTATTTATTTCTGTGACCCACAGAGCCTAGGCCATTCTTGCTCCACACTCTTAATTGTCCAGTGTATTAAGAGAGTTGAATTTGTTTCTCTTTCAATGGGAACACTTTTATGTCACTGCCTGTGAAGCAAGAGTTGGCTACTACAGTTGTACATCACTCTAATGGCTGATACTGCTCCCTGAAGATGTATTTCTCATCTCCAAAAAGGGTGTAGAGAATTTCTTGATTTCTAAAAAAAAATAACATGAATGCATTATCATAAAACCCATAATACAGTGAATAAATCAATGTTTATGTTTTATTTTGTTCTTGCTTTTCAAGCCTCCCTGTTTGCTGTAAAAATGGGGTTTCCATATGAAGATTTAACTACACAGAAATCCCTTTCACTGTATTCAGAGTGGCTTAATCGAAGCTGTCAGCCAAACTACTGGAAGGTACAGTGCAGTGATAGCAGTGAAGGGGGGGATTTAGAAAGTCAGTAGTGCCTCTTCCTTTCAGCTTATATTGAAGTTATGCTTTACATGTGAGGAAAAAGAAATTTTGCTTATTAGACAGAAAAAGACTTGATATTACTAAGCACTTGCTAGACTTGGGAGTGTATGTGTCTAGTTATTATTTCTTAGGTCCTGCTGCTTTTGACCTTGCTGCAGTAGTGTTTTGGAGTGGAAGTTATTTTTTAGCTCTTACTTGGGACAGGACTTACCAAAATAAACAAAGCAGTGCATGTATTTCTTGATGCTTGTATAAATTTCTAAAAGAAAATCTTACAGTCATAATTAAGGTCTTTAAATAGTTAGATGAGAGGCTTTATGCAGACCTGTGAATACATCAGGTTAATGCAGATGTCCATTAAACTTGCCTGTTGTGGTGAGCTTGGCTTGTTGTTTAAATGGGGCTTTTTTAGCTTTGGGTGTTACAGATTTCTACATGTTTGTACACTGGTTTGGGGGTTTTTTTTGACCAGTCAGTTGAGCAAAAGTGAGTCTTTAATTTGAATAATGTAACTTTTCCAGGAAGATCTTTTTAGTGTATAATACCTAAAGTCAGTCTTTATTCATTAAGGTAAAGAATTTGTGGGATCTCAGTACATCTCTGTGGTCTAAGTACTGGGCATCTAATGCCTTTATGGTAGATTGTAGGAGTAGATTGGGGTATTTTTTTATTTATGGGTATTGAATATGTTATATTATTCATGCAAATCACAAACTAATTACAGAATGTGGTGCCAGACTCTTCAAAATCCTGTGGACCGTATAAACGGCGTGGAGAAGTAACTTATAAAGAAGAACAGACCAGCTCACAAAGAAGTGTTCATAACCATGATACTATTGGTAACAACTTTTGGTAACTCTAATGCTGATCGTTTTTTTTCTCATTCCTCTAAAGATTAAATAATACTTATTTAAAGAAGAGTATTTCATATAGGAATTATTTCCTGTTTGTAGTGGTTTCAAGATTCTGTTACTTATGTGTTAGGATGGAATGCCTAGAAGTAGGATTTGTTTTTGTTTTTTTTTAAGTTCACTGGCTGCACAGACACTTGCTTCATTTTTTGCCATTAACTCTAGTTCATTGCCTTGCTGCTTTTCCCACAGATACCGTGGCGTAATTGCTTGGGCAACTGTGGATACCTAGAAAACTGACTAAGTGAAAAATAATTATGTTTGTCTTGATTATGGTGCACGGTCAGAACAACTTAAAAGGCCTTGCAGTGGTAGAAGAAATGAATATACCATTAGTCCTGTTGCCAGCTAAAAGCAGTGTTTGTCACACTCTTTAAGCTTAGAAAATAAAGTTTGTTTTCATTTTTCTTCTATTCTGGCTTTTTTCTAAATCAGTAAATTTCTACAGAAACTAAGATTAAAACAGGTTAACAATAGTAGTCCCAAAAACTTGTAAGAGTCTACTGATTGAGGATTGTTAATTGCTAAGACTATAAGTTGATTAATGAGCAGATCAGACAAAGGACTAGAGCAGTTACAGGTTCATGTCTTTCGTATCTTTATAGTTTGTAGTCTTGAAACTTGCACTTCTTGGATTAGTTTGGATTTTCCTCAGTTAAGCAATCCAGAACTTTTTGTTTAATGGTCTTTACCAAGAATTAACAAGTTATTTCAAGTGTTAACCTTTCTTCTTTGTTTTTACTTCATCCTACTAATAATTAATGGTCTACAGAAGTCAGGCGACCTACCAAATTCTTAAGTTTGATAGCTAGCTTAGTTACTGGGGTAATTCAGTAAGTGCTGGAAAACTTAGAAATTGTGGAGTGTCAGGAGAGAGGAATCTGCTAAATACAATTCAAGAATTGATCTATCATTAAGTAGTCCTAAGCTGTTTTGTTGTAAATGATGGTATTTTTATTAGTATTTCAAGTTCTCTCACCCCATTGTTTTACATATGAAATATCTCTGTGAGTAGCACATTTTGAGAAGAGTCTTGATTCAGCATGCATTTAGGACATTGGTAGTCCAGTCTTTTTGCAGATGCCATTGGGTCTGTACTTCTATGGTTTTAGCTCCTACTGGTCAGGAAGCTTTTCTCTGAGAAGAAGATACTGCTTAGTGAGGTCAGAGAAACAGAATTCAGCTCATCAAATTCTGCTTCTTGGCTCTCAGTTTCTACTGGAGTTTTATGCTAGCAACAATTCATGTCCTCTCCTGCTCTATGGGAGGTAAAGTCTTGCTCTATGGAGAAGCAACTGATCACAAATCAAATTCTAAGTGACAATCTAAACTTCTTCAGTATGAGGCAGTGGCTTTCTTACCAGCATAAAATTAGCAAGGGCTAGGCTCATCCATACCTTTGATTGTCTGTCATGTAATTCTAGTTACTTTGGTAGGCAATATGTCCTCTTCTGCCAAATTTAAGCTCATGGTTCTGACTTTTTTTTTTTTTTTAAACTTCCTTCAAGTACCATTTATAATTTCTGAACTCCATTGTTCTGATGGTATTGGTGCTCGATGTGGTGACACCAGGTACTTGTTCTCTACTGGTTGACAAAGGTGTGTATCAGGAGGCAGTGGCTGCATGGGCAGCAGTAACATATAGCTCTGAACAGTGTGGCACTCACTGTTTCACATCCTTTTTGAGCTCTTGTAATCGTAAAAACTTTCAAATCTCTTTTAAAAAGAACTTGTTTTCCTAAAGAATACAACTCTTGTATTTCAGAATATCAGTAATTTGAATAGTCTGGGCATTGTGATTCTGTTTGATCAGCATAGTGCCAACTAATTAAATATGTTAGTAGTGTTCCTGAATATGTTTTGTCCCTATTGAAAATCTTAGGTATGGTTGTAATTGGTGCGAGTGGAACCGTTGCTTCTGGGACATCTACTAATGGTGCAATCCACAAACTTCCGGGGTTAGTATCTCTGATTTTACAAAAAAGCTTTTCTCCCCACCTTGCTTCCTATGTTAAACTTGTCATTGGGATTTAAAACATTAACCTTTAGATCACAAAATGGCTTTGCTTTTTTTCGTGCACTTGCCATAAATCCTAATATTGAGAAACTGATTCAGTTGCAAGACTGCATGTTGCATTTGAGGGAATGCTTGTTTTTCAGCTTGCTTAATTCACCATATAGAGACGCAAACAACTGGCACAGTTGTGAGACAACTTGTAAGGCAAGGCACCAGGGACAAATAAGCATTTTGGAGAGGCGCACAGTCTCCTAAGAAATGTACATAAAATGAGAGCCTCAGGCTGGTGTTTTGTCTTTGAGATACTTTTTCTACACAGGATTATTGTCTGTCAACCAAGTCAGACAACTTCTGGATTTAGCAACAAGTTATTGAACATATTAATGTCCCCAGCTGCTTACTGTTGCCCACAGGCTAAACCTCACTGGCTTAACTATGGTCAGTATAATAACAGACAGTTATGCATTGGAGGTGGATTAAGCCTCAGGTCAGTCAGGTTATCACATATCATTTTTACAGGTAGTTTTAAGACAAGACTTTTGACTGGAGTGGATTGACCTCTTTACCTGTTCTTATCTCCTGTGGGTTTAATGCTAAGTCAGCTGGAGGCAATAAGGCTGACAAAGTTTGGTTTTTGTTTTCCATTGTTCACTACAGCCGTGTCGGAGATTCTCCGATAGCTGGAGCGGGATCCTACGCAGACAGTACAGCCGGAGGAGCTGCAGCCACCGGGGATGGTGACATCATGATGCGCTTCTTGCCCAGGTTTGTCCTTAGGGCAGACTTTGCTAGATTTCTGCAGTAAAATGTGGACTCAGCAAATGAAGAAATTGATTAAAAATATGGTCTGACTTAGTGGCTGCTGAAGTGGGAGTAAAGGAAGGAGTGGAAGGGGGAAGAATAGTAGCAGAACCAGGTTACCCTTGTGATCTGTCTTAAAAGAAGAGACTTAAATATCTTGATGACAGATCCCTTAATACTGCCAAGCTTTGAGCAAACAGGCAGAGGGTGATGAGTACATTTCCAATCTGTATGCTTTTTAGTAGAACTGATTAGCTTTCTTCTCCAAAGCATTTTGTTGTATGGGAAAGTATCATAAATTGTAGAAAGGATGAGCTGTGGGTTTCAGCTCTCTCAGGAGGTATCACTGCAGCAATCCTTTGTAATTGCATCTAATTTGAAACTGAAAGAGGTGTTTTAGTGTTCTCACTGTGGTTGCATAAACTGTGTAAGAAATGGCTCTCTTTGTGAGCATCCTTGTGGATTGGTCTCAGCAGGAATCAATTATGGAAGTCCATGCTGAACATAATGGGCACTGATGCTGACAACTTCATGAATTATCTATCTTGTCATACAAGATACCAAGATAAATAGTGAGTTGATCTCCACTATAAGGTTAGTCAGTAAAAGCTTAGATTGCACTTAAGCAGCCTGAAGTGATTGTCTGTAATGCTTAAAACATTTAATGTTGGCACCAGACTAGGTGGTTAATTACTGGCTCCTTAAAGATTTTTACTAATTCCATGATATTTAGATATTCCTACATGAAACCAAAGACAAGAATTAACCTCCCGGAAGTGAAGAAAGTGTCAAATAAAGGGCAAAATTGCTAATATTTTCTGTATGCCTTCCTTGAGGTGGTAACTTCTTGTTGAGTTTTTGATTAGTGAAGAGACTCCTGTGAAATACAGCTTTATATTCAGATAGTTATCTAAAGATAACTTGAACCTATTTGATTGTTAGACTAAATCAAAGATAATAGGGAGTCTCAAAATGCAAGACTTGTTCTTTTCTGTGCTACTTTGATAACATCTGTAATTAATGTAATCTGTAGATGTCTTAGTGTAACGAGTTTGTCTGAAAGAAAATGGCAACATAAGTAATTTTTTACCTCAAGACATTTTGGAAATGCAACTGGTTCATCTCAAGCAGTTCTTTTAGATATAAAGGAAATTCATTTTGATTACTCTTAGAATAAGGTGGTTTTTTTAATCACTTTGTGTGATGGTGCAAAAAGTTTGAAAATGGTTCAAAGTCCTGATCAAAACACAGTGCCTTTGTATTCATAAAATAAAGAAAATCTGTCAATTTTGATATTTTCAGAAACTTAAATTTCTTCTGAAAGATTTTTCTAATGCTTACTGAACTCAATAATTTATCAGTAATGTAATACTGAGTTTTCCTCAAAAAATTATCTTGACATTAGCCTTTCTGAAAACTAGCAATTACTTCTAATGTCAAATCCAATCATGTAATGAAAAATAGAAGCCTAAGTCTTCTAAGCCACTGCTCCTTTCAGTTCTTTAACTGATCTTTTGCTTAGCCTCTTCTACTGCAAGTGATCAGAGTTCTGTCTTGGTTTGGCCTGCCATAGAATGATACATGGTGTAAATATCATCTTGTAGTCCCTTTTAGTCTTGTTTTTAACTGCTTTTTATGTACAGTTTGAATAATAATTGCCAATATGAAGTTGGCCTAAAAATTTATCATGTGTTTCCATTATTGAAAGAAACCAGAGTCTCTTCTGTGGTATTTTAAATCATATAACATAAACATGGCTAATTTTCTGGGTATGGGGTTGGGTTTTTTTTTTAGTTATCAAGCTGTGGAATATATGAGGATGGGAACAGACCCAACAGTAGCCTGTCAGAAAGTTATTTCCAGAATCCAGAAGTACGCTCCAAAGTTCTTTGGTGCTATCATTTGTGCCAATACAACTGGAAGTTACGGTATGTATTTTGTTTTGCAGACAAAGGTGCTTGACCCTAACTAGGTCACAGATGTACAAAACTGAACATACATTTTGAAGAAGTCTTCAATTATTCTTTGAAGACTGCAGCAGTACTGGCCATTCACAGTATGGAATTCTGGTTAGCAGAGCAGCTGTGGAGATAATTTAATTTTGCATTTTGATGTCTTATACTTTCACAAAATTTATGGAAGTCTTAGCAAAACCCAAAAATATTTACAACCTTCATTTGTTTTCCTGGACTGTGTATGATTAATTTGAAGGTTTCGAAAAAAGACTGCTTTGCCTTCTCTAGATATGGCATAAGAGAGGGAGTATATGAACATTAAGCATAGCTTCAAAGTGATCTAAGAGTAGTCATTGTGCCAGGCATCTCATTAGTGAACTCTTAGATCAGTAGGAAGTACAATTTGCTAATCAGTGTGGATTATTTAGTTAGACTGCTTTGCTTATTCTTTGATCTCTTACTTCCTATAGTTCTGTGCTTAAGAGATTAGTGTTGAAGGAACTCATTAAATTAATCAGGACAGATTTTCCTGACTTGTGTTACTGTTTGGAATTGTACTTTAAGGGCATTAATTGCACAATAGCAGTCAGTAGTACTGTATTTTAACTTAAATACTTTTAAGATGTCTTGGGTTAAACAGATTGTTAAAGAATAATTATACCACTGTAGTAGAATTAGTAACTGGATCTTTAGATGATAAAATACAATGACAGAGAGATTAATCCCAAATGTAGTAAATGAGAATATTTTTTTATTTTTTTCCTAGGTGCTGCTTGTAATAAAATTCCAGGATTCACTCAGTTTCACTTCATGGTTTCAAGCCCTTTGCTAAGTCGACCAACTGAACAAGTAGTAGACTGCATTTAACTTCTTTTGTCCTAATGCCATCTCAACTCGGAAGGGAACAGTGCCAAGTTCCACCAGTTGTTACTTCTTAAAAGGGTTGTTTCTAGCATTTAATGGCTATTATGGTCTGCTTGTTTTCCTAAGAACTGAGTAGCCAGAAGTGATGAATAGTAACCATTGAACAGGCCTTTTGCCTTGCCATTTAAAAATATATTTTTCAGACATCTGGAATAACAGGCTGGAAATGGAACTATGACTCTACACATAACTTACGTTGAGAATATTTAATTGTCTGTCTAAGATTTAGTCCAGGTTTTCTTTTCTATTTAAAAGAAAATTGCATGAAAATGCTGACACGCAAGGAAAGGGGCTTGAGGAGTAGTGGAGACTATTTTGAATGAAGAGATAAAAAGTCCTTATGGACCATTCTAACTTGTTCCGCAACAGCTGAGATTACATTTGAATAGAGAGTACATGCAATCATCCCTGGTAGTACAAATCTTCAAGGAATTTTGGTTGACTGACTGGATATGAAGACAATTGGAAATCATCCTGTCACCTGCTTTTTTTGCAGTGGAAGTTATGAACCATAATCACTGTGATTTCCTTGTCAGTAATTTGCTGTCTACTCACCCTGTCCTACAGCACATTAACTTCTGCAAAGGAGCAGTTGAATGCCTAGAGTGTGACAGTTACCTACAGCTTCGGGTTTTGTCACTTTCTGTGTCTAAAGACACCAGGATTCATTTGTAATAAAACTTTAGCATCATGAGAATTATTCCACAGGTATTTGAAGATCTGTTTGATCATTCTCTTAAATTGGTGGCTTGCTAATTTGATGGAATCTTTGTTAAACTTGAGCTAGGAAATGGCAAAAGGGGGGAGCGAGTAAAAAGAGTGTTCTTGTCACTTTAATTATTCTCTGTCTACTTAAATAAAATCATTGGGTAATAAAAACACACATTAATGTATTAGTAAAGTTGTTTAGATGCTTGTGTATTGTGCCTTAGATTAATTGTTGCTTTCTGTTTCAAATTGGTATCTTTAAAAGCTGGAAATAAACCATTCAAACTAGAATGGCTATATTTAATAGCTGCTATTGAACTTCATCAACAAAGTGATTTACTCACTTCTGTCACGGGATCCTCAGAGCATGTTGTAGCAGTATTCACTGCAGGCCACAGAAAGGTTTTGTCAGAGAAGCTCCAACTGAATACATCTGTAATGGATTAAGATAAGTTTTCTACCTGTGTTACCTACAGTTCTTCTTCCATGGCTTTTCTATCTTCAGATAACTCGGGCAAATAGATTAATAAAATCCTAGTGATTGCTACTTTGAAGATTGCATTGTGGATTATAACCATAGAAGGTTCAGTGCTGGGAGCTGAGCAGTGATGTCTCAAATTGCTGCACCTGAATCCTCCAGGATTCATTTCTCAAAAAGGTTTGGGAACCTCATAGCTTGCTTTCTAGAGTGCTTATGTCACTCTAGTCTATGCCAGTAAAGGTTATGAGTGCCCTATAACAGTGTATCTTGGAGTCACTGTTACAGTGCTAACTTCCTACATAGTCAGCTTATCTGTGCTGGTTGACAGCAGCTGAATGTGAGCCAGCTGTGTCCAGGTGGCCAAGAAGAAAATGGCATCCTGGCCCATATCAGCAATAGTGCGGCCAGTGGGATCAGGGCAGGGATTGTCCCTCTGTGCTTGGCACTGGTGAAACCACTTTGAGTCCTGTGTCCAGTTCTGGGCCCCTTGCAACACAAGGGACATTGAGGGGCTGGAGTGAGTCTGAAGAAGGGCAGTGGAGCTGTTGAGGGGTCTGGTGAGTAAATCCTAGGAGCAGCTGAGGGAGTGGGGTTGTTTAGCCTGGAGAAAAGGAAGCCCAGGGAGGGACCTTATTTCTCTCTCTCTACAACTGCCTGAAAGGAGAGTGTAGCCAGGTGGGAGACAGCCTTTTTACCCAGACTACTTGCATTGCCACAGACTACCAGTGACAGGACAAGGGGAAATGGCCTCAAGCTCTGCCAAGGGAAGTTCAGGTTGGATATCAGGAGGAGTTTCTTCACTGGAAGGGTAGTCAAGCATAGGAATGGGCTGCCCAGGGAGATGGAAGAGTCACTGTCTCTGGAAGTGTTCCATAAAAGACTGGACGTGGCACTTAGTAATATGGTTTTGTTGGCATGGTGATGTTTGATGAAAGGTTGGACTTGGTGATCCTGGAGATCTTTTCCAACCTTACTGATTCTATTATTCTGTGAAAAATTGAACTTTTCTCCATGAGACAGACATAGGCACTAATACATGTGGTTTGATAATGTGGGTTGCTTTGTGATGATGCATTAGTTAAAAATGAAGGAGTTAGTTTGTGTAAATTATTTTCATATATCATTAATTTGACAATATATTAAATAATAATATTGAGAATGTACCATTCTAATGTTATAGACAGAATTCAGAATTAGAAAAATAATGTGCTTGATATTTTGCCTTAAAATATTTCTTTAAAGGTTGTTAATGGTGTTCTGTTATGCTTAGCAGACACACAAATTCTTTCAGGAAATATAAATATCAAATACAGACTCCTGTCAAAAGTAAGCAAAAACTATGACGATTTCTGTTGGGATTGCAAAAAACTACTTGACTGTTTTCAATTTCAGTTTTTACTATCCAACTTTTACAACACAGATTATGAGGATTTGCCATTTAGTGGTTCAATTGAATGCATCTGTCTGTAAAGCTGTGGGACTTTTTTAAGTTCATTAGCTTCTTTTTAGCCATTTTTTTTCTGTTTCTAAAGACAGAAAAAGAATCTTTGCTCAACAGTCTGACTAAAAGTGAACTATGCTCTGTTTTTGCATGGCATCAAATTGTTCCTTAATAAAGCAATCTGTGTGTACCCTGGCAATGTTTTGTATGCACTTGCTGAAGAAAGCTTCCCTGTCATTTCACCATTTGTCACTGAAACACATTCTTTCATTTGTATCTGCCTTAGTCAGGAATAATTCAGAGTTTTAGAGAATTTAAGATTGATTTTTAGATGGAATTTACAATGCTATATAAACTGAAGTTTATAAACCAGCATTTGTTATTTGCATTTAGTTTATCATGTGTCTGTTGTAACTCATTAACAGTGCTCTTCATTCTTGTTTTGTGTGCAGGATTTCTGTGCTATTATATATAGTCTGTGTGCATGAAGAAACATCAGTTATACAGTTAAATTTACTCCAGCTCTAATATACAGCAAGTATGTTATATATTAAGCACTGAAGTACAAATGTTTTCACTGGAGGCTCTCTTCATTCCTCCGCATAAATTCCATTAAATTTACAGAAAAAACTGAAATGTTCATGGATCAAAAATGACTGAATCTCAGGATTTTGTGACTAATACTGTTATTGTTTAAGCTGCTGAGTAAGAAGCAAACATTTATGTTTGTGCATTTAACAATCTTAGCTGTGTTTTCATTTTCTTTTTTTTCCCCTGACAGCTGGAATCAATGAAATTAAATACAGCTGCTGGTGCAGTGCTGTCTTGGTGTGATTAGCTCATACTTTTACAGTGAGAGGTGGTGGTCTGTGAAATAAAAGCAATAGCAACTTCAAAGGGTGCCAGTTCAGGGAATCCCTGCTACTGGTGACTTTTTTTCCTTTTTCCTAACAAGATAGGGAAAAATCTTTATAAGAAGTTTTGATTATGCTTTTTCCAGATAGAGCTTTACAAAAGCAATTGTATTGTAAATGTCAGGGGCTTTTATTGGTTAGAAATGATGATTTTGGTGCTCTGCATAGAAAAAAAACTCTCATGTGTTAGATGAACAGGAAGTTTCATATTTTCACCCTTTGCATATTGCCAACCAGACTCCAAAATACATTTGGACCCTAATTCTATTTGTTGTTATGTTTTGATTGCTGGTATTGTGTAATTACATAGAAAGCAGTAGATATTCCCACTTGACTCTAGTTGGAAAGTTGGGTTGCATTTTATATTTCTAATTTCTAATTTCTAAACATCATTTAAAGACCTGGAAGAAATAAGAAATTAAATTTAGCGAGAAATCCTGTGGTCTTAGTTTGTTTTTTTTTTTTAAATATTCTTATTTACAGATGGGAAGACCCAAACTTGTTATTTTTCCAATTCAAGTATAGAAAAATTGTTATAGACCTAACCCTCCCAAACAGGAGAAAGGCTTTTTCCCGTATAATCAGAAGAATCCCAGTGGTGTTTTTTCTCTTCTGCCAGTAGTGATACTTTGTATTTTCTTCAGATCTGTAATTTGTCAGTTTATAAATGTTTTCTTTATATTAATTTTGCTTTTTTTGCTGTCAGCAGAACTGTCATAACAGCTTTCGTGACACATTCTGGCTATACCCATCCAGGTTCAACTGCTGCTCAGTTTTCTTTTTGAAGTATACTTCATCCATGATGTAGGCTGTGTTGTAGTATAATTTTGTCATGCAGTATTTGGCAGGGAGGATTCAATCCTGTATTATATGACCTTTTAAATGTGGCATAATTACTGAAGCAGTAGATTACAGTATTTCAGCAGTACAGGTTTAGAATTATACTTAGTGAGATCATGAATGCTTATTGTTCATAAGTAGATGCTTGATGGTATATGTGGTTATTTATTAAATACAGTGTGACAGGCTTTTTGAAAATAAAAACCATTATGCTGCTAGCTTAATGCTCCTCCTGGATAGACATTGTTGAAAGAAAAATTCCAAGACAAATTATCATGGATCATCTGTGAGATTTGTGGTTGGTTGGCAGGCTGATACAGAGAGAAGTACAAAGGAACTGAAACTTCCCATAAATTAATATTTTTATTTGCAGTGTTTTTCCTGAGTATTGGGTAGCAATGTAGAACTGACAGTTTCCTACTTCCCTTGTGTAATCATTTCTTTAGATATGTGAGTTTTTTTCTGAAGGATTTACAGTAATAGATGTAGAAAAATATTATAGTTTAAAAGGGTGGATGCAAAAGGTATTATAAACAAGTTTAATTCATATGCAGTCAAGTGTGTTTTGTTAATCTTGTTGTTACTGAAGACCAATTTGTATGTTATAGAGTAAAAAATAAATTACATTGGAGTAGCTGCAGTGTTAATGAACCGTAGCTTTTGATGTTCCATCTGTACCCATTCTTACAAATCTGCCAACATGAAAAGTCTTGTGATCTCACTTCTCAGCTAGAATTATTACAGATTTTGTCAGTGATTAGTGAAAGTTCTTCCCCAAAAATGGGTCTTTAGGGGTAACATCACTTTGCCATGTGAGCTTAAGGGTGATACCAGCCTTTAACTGATTTCTGCAGTGCTACTTCTCCCTGCCTGCTGCATCTCTTCACTGGAGGTTACTGTTCCTGTACCAGGACTGGCAGACTGCTGCATGCTTCATTCCAGATCCAACAGTTTAGCCTCTCTGACCTCCCTCTGCACTTTGCACTGAGAATAGAAGTTGCCTGAACCCCATTCCATTGACTCTGCATAAATTCCCATCTAAGAGCTGCAAGAAAAGGCTGCAGGGCTTGCTGGGGGAGCATGCATCAGGTATGTATATCATACCATCATCATTCCTGTGATGCATTTGAGCTCCAGGAATCATAATTACAGCAGTGATAATAAAATCCACCAAAAGCAATTGTATTGGGCAAGGAACAATTAAATGTTAATAACAGTTAACAATTAATAATGAAGGGCTGAAGACAAGGTTTTGTTTTGTTCATCTCTCAAGGATGGTTTCAGCTAAAGAAAGATTTTGCTGCTCAAAAAGGAGCAGGATACTACCCACATCCTAAAGTATGTGTTCTCTCTTCAGTTATGCAGTTGGTTCTGGTAATTGTGCAGCTCCACAAAATGGATCAGCTTGCTGCCTGGCTAAAAAAATGTAATTTTTTTCTTTTTCAGAATGTAAGCAAGCTGCTCTGTTTTACTTTAGGGTCACACAGTTGCTAATACAAACAAAAGGTAGAATGCAGGAATACACAACAGGGCACTGAGGAGCACGGGAAACTATCCAGCTGGTGACAGCACATTCTTAGTTTGGCAAAAGAAGACCCTTCTAAATTTTCCTGCAGATTGAAGTAAAGTGCCTGTCTCTCTGCAGGTTTTGTGATTCAACCCTCAGGCTAGAGGCCCTTTTTCCCCCCAATACACTTCAGTAAAAGATACAAAAAATCAGGATGGGCATCCAGTATTCTTTTATTTTTTTATCAACAGGCTATTGTCATGTTTCCCTTATTCTCTCTTCTGTCATGTAAATACTTAATTATCTACCATAGGTTTCCTATTTTCAGGATGGGAAACAACAGAGTCCCCATGTAACTTTTGGATCACCTTCTCTTTGTTAAAATGTGAATTTGAATTTCTGCTGACTGAGGAGGCTTTACAACTTTAGAACAGCTGCTGCTACTACAATGCTTTATGAAAATGTGAGCACTATGAATTCAGTCTCCTTGACTGGCTATTTAATTGAAAGTCACTGTGAGATGTGCTTTGTGTTAACACCGCTGTGTTTGGACAGACTATGAGATTGGATTCTTGGGGAGTTCTGTCACAGGAATGTCTGGTTACTGAATCACAAAGAGTTTTAGGGAAGAGACCAATATGCTCAGTGGAGCTAAGATAACATCTGCAGGCACACTCAAGAATAGAGCCATAACCCTGTAACTTAATTTGAAAAATCAAGACTCTTTCAGACTTGGGAATAGAAGTTTGATCTTGCATAAAGTTGTACTTTTATAACAATAATGTAGTGCCTCACTATGAGAAATGTAAGTGCTAATGCCAGATAAATATTCCAACTGTCATTTATAATTATAATTTTTGCACTTTGGTCAGGCAGCTATTCATAATATGCCAATCAGTGTTGAACTTAACCATAATGTTCTGCTTTGTACCTATGATTTTTCCAGGTTTGGCATTTGAGAAGAACTTCAAATGCATACTGAAAGTTCAGGCAATGTGGTCATCCAATAGACTGTCTCATTTAAGTGCCTCTGAAGTATTTTTCACAGCAAATAACAAAATACCTGGACAATAGAGTGCTACTGAAGCATTTAGTCTAACAGTATTCATTTAGAGTGCTCCAAAAAGGGAAAAGGTGCCTTTTCTTGGGAAATTCCAAAAGATACCTAGACACCAGAGTCCAACATTTTAAGCTTTATGAAGACCTCAGTACTTTGTAGCAGCTGCTGCTTTCTATCTTTGTAAGTATCCCACATTTGTATGTGATTTTGTTAGTGGGGTTGCATAAAACCAGTAGCTCCCACTGCTAGTAAGATAACAGGCCCTTGAGCTCAACCCCAGAGCCTTGTTGGATGGACCTGCTGGCACACTGGGTGCTGCTCAGCAGGCAGGGAGTTTGTGCATCTGTGGCTTGTTGCATTTCTTCTAATGACTGTGCTATTGTGGAACAGTGTGTGGAACATAAAAATCCATGTTTAAATAATAACCTGCCTAATTATCCTAGAACACTGAGGCCAAAGAATCTTTTTCTCCTCATTTTCCTTTAATAAGTAGCAATTCATTTATACTAGGTGGAACAGCTTCAGTAAGAAATGTGAGATGATGAGGAAGATAGCATGTGAAGATCTGCTTCTTTAGGAAGATGGAAGATTCCATAAGGGTACACATCCTGACCCATGTCTGTTCCTGTCAGTGCTAGTTAGGTAATGTGTGAATCAACACATACTGGTAGCCAAGGCAACCACCAAGCCACACCTAAAATGCAGAGTATATTTATTTAATTACCTTTTGCACAACACAGAGCACCAGAGACACACAGGGACACAGGCTCCTTGGGCTTAGCTCATCCTAGTGGGCACTAGGGGGGTCTCTGCCTGCCTTACTACTGCAGAAGGCTTTGTGCATCTCTGTGAGAGTGTGTTATGTTCACAGGAATTCCACTTAAAACAGGAAGAGGATAAACCACACTAGACATAATAAATGGACATTTTTTTCCCCANGAGACACACAGGGACACAGGCTCCTTGGGCTTAGCTCATCCTAGTGGGCACTAGGGGGGTCTCTGCCTGCCTTACTACTGCAGAAGGCTTTGTGCATCTCTGTGAGAGTGTGTTATGTTCACAGGAATTCCACTTAAAACAGGAAGAGGATAAACCACACTAGACATAATAAATGGACATTTTTTTCCCCACACTGACATTTTTAGCAATCCCAGCTGCAAGGTCACTTTGAGCAAAACTATTCCCTCCTCCTCACCACATCTTCTAGCTTTAACCCTTTCCTCCCATTCCTTACCAGTATGTGGTAAGCATCTCATAAGCATTCCTTGAATACCAGCAGACATCAGAAAACAGACCAAATTCCTGAGTGGTTCACTAATAAGGCATTAAGGCAACTTTCTGGTAAAACTTCTGACTACAAGAATCTGCTGTCAGTGTGGTTCTCTAACTTCCCACTTATGACATTTTCATTTTAACAAGTGTCTGTTCCCAATAATGTTATGACTTAATAATGAACGACTGGCAGTATACGTATCTCATGCCTCAGAATTACAAGTTAGGTGTTCTTTTCTCATAGAATGAGTAAATTTTATTCTCAAACCAAATATGTGAGACTACCAGCCTAGGCACAACCCTTTCCTTTATGCAATCACAGTTTCAGGTCTGCCATCCCATGTGTGGAATTTACAGTTAAAAAATTTCAATATTTGTAATGATGTTATGGCAATGTTAGCAGACTGTCCACAGGAGAACAATTTAGCAGATATCATTTTAATCTCAGTAGTTAATTAATGATCTTTCTTACATCCAAGAATGTTTACTTCTAACAGGGTTAAGGAAACATGTGTTCAGAAATGATACTTCAGGGTGAGCTATCTGGTAAAGCAATGTTACAGCCTGAAGAGAAAAATGCACACTGATTTAGGTGAGAGATTGTGACTGCCATCTGCCTTAATCATATGGCCAAGCACATGGAATTATGTTTCAGGATATTTTATAACTGAAACAGCTACATTCATTCATTCATTCTTATTGCAGGGAATAAGTGGGAATTGTTTTATTTTCTTCTGCAATCTGGGTACATATTTTCCTGAATCTTGACTGCCTCAGACTCACACCTTTATGAGGTCTTCCAAAACTTCTGGAAAAATTATTGGTCTAGCTGATCCAAACAAATTGCTGGACTTGCCTTTATACCAGAGAAGAGAGTTACAGTTAAATGGCAGGCCTGTAAAGAAATTATAGAATAAATAACCATTACTAAAATGTATTTATCATGGTGGAAAATTATATGTGAATGGACCTAATGAAAAATTAAGGTCATTTCTTTTGACCTTACTGTTTGTTTGCAATGCAAAATCCTTTTATTATTTGCCATATTTAGGAAACAATATTTTCAGTGGAAATGTACAGTATTCTCTAACTTAGCAGCTTTCAGTAAAGCAAGGTAATTACACATACTCTTGATTTTAAAGAAATAGTTCCAGTTGGGTATACTTTCATTTTCGAAGTTGATGCAGTTGTGCTGTTTTAGCACTTAACACTGAGTATGGCTGGTTCTTGACTCACCCATCGTGAGCAAATGCAGCCTGCTGCCAGTTGGTGGCTGAGCCTGCAGTTCTGCCACGAAAGGTGTAGAATCCAAGAGCTGCAGATTTTGTGTGTCCCCCAGTCATTCTTGTTCCTAGGAAACAATCCCAACCTCAGTTACAAGGAGTTTTTTCTGTTATTTTTTCAATCAAGCAGCCCAAACAAGCTCTAAATATAGCGTGAATATAATCACCTAAACTGTCATTAAAAGTCTCCTCTCAATCAGTGGAGCCTGCTAGCTGATTGTCACCTGAAACCTTGCAATTAACACCATGACTAGTATTTTTGACAAAATAGAAAGAGTGTAACTTGATGAATACTGCTATCTCAGGAATGTTTTTTCCAATATTTATTACCATTAAAGCTGTCAGTCCTGTATACCTTATTAATTTTTAAGACTTCACAACAGATACAACTAAATGGACCTATGAAAAATAGGCTTTATCTGGCTTCTAGAGATTTTAGGAACAAAGTTAAAATGCTTGAATTTTTCCATGTGCTTCGTGTGTTGGTATAACAATAAATTAAATTAAGTTAATCCACCATGTGGTTCAATAAGGCTTTAAACTGAATTTGAAAGTAATGTGTTATAGGTAGCACCCAAATACAGCTTGTGTAGAGCAGTGAGAAGGAAACAAAAGTTGTTTGAATTGCAGCTGGTAATTGTTATCAGGGACTGAGTTCAGTAGTACCTAATGTATTACATTCAAACTAGCATCACCTGAGATCTGCTAAGTCAAGTTTTAGGTTAGTAATCATGCCAGTTTTGTTTTTGGTTTGATTTTGGTTTGGTTTGGTTTGGTTTTTTGTTTGTTTGGTTGTTTTTTTTTTTGGGGGGGGGGAAGGGAACCTCGTTATATGCACTATAGTTTCAGGGGTTTATTGCCCTCACCTGAATTCCACCTTCTATTTTGTCCCATAACTGCTTTTCTCCTTCTGTTTCAATCCATAACAAAATAATTCTCGTTCCATTTTATCAAGACAAATTATAATTAGCAAAATATAAATAGTTGAAACTTCTGTATGTGCTGTAATATCTGCATATCTGAGTAGTTTTATGGCAAAAGTGTTTTCTATGCTTATGTCTCATTCTGCATTGCTGTGTCCAAACACGCCAAGTCAGGCTGCAGAGGGATACTTTGTATGGTTACACCTTGCTTTGATCACCTGATCTTTGTCAGAGTTGGGCTCTGTGGGAATCCAAGAACCTTTAGTAGCTAATGTCAAGGCTACAGGTTCAATGTATTTCTCCTGCAAAATGAAAAAATATTTTCTGGTGTGTATGTGACGGTGGGGTTTTTTTGACTTTTAATTCCTCTTCAGTGGTTCCATGTCTTGCAAAGATATAAAAGTTTCAAAGGTAACTTTCTTAAACTTTCTGTCCTTATTGTGAACTTCTTGTGTAATACTGTTGCTACTTTTAGTATCTGACACTGGCTCAAATTACTGGTTTAAATCCTGAGTAATTTATGATAAAAGAATGGGATGCGATAATATTAGATATATTTGTTCTGGTCTACTTAAAGTCAGTCCATGTTTTTAAGAAATGCATTTGCTGAAAGCCTACTTTTATAGAAGGGGTTTTTTATTGTTGGGTTTTTTTGGTTTTTTTGGTTGTTTTTTGTTTTTTTTTTTTTTTTTTTTTTTTTTTTTTTTTTTTTTTTTTTTTTTTTTTTTTTTTTTTTTTCTATTATAAAGCCTTGTCCCATTAGATGACTTTAGACTGACTAAAAATAAGTATATTCTGTTTCTCTAGTGAAGTGTAGCATGAGACATTGCTTGGATTTCTAGGTGAAGCTGTATGGCATTGAAATACTAGGTGATGATTGAACCTTGGAAAGAAGCTGAGAAGTGGCAAATACAGTGCAACTAACATGAGCTGCCTGAGAAGCAAAGGATAAATTACATATTCTATGCGTACAGTAAAGTAAAGAAAAAAGCAAGTGCATTGTTTTTTTAATTTCTTGTTCATACAAATGGATTTTAAGCTTGTTTGTGCATTCTAGTGTTGACTGCATTTTTTACTTTTATCCTCTACAAGGCCAAGTATTGACTTAAATGTTATTTCTCAGTTATAATCAAAGCAAGTTACACTGTTATATTCAAGACCACTTCAAATGAAATACCATCCTTAAGAAATTTCCCAACAGCCTACCATCTTTGCCTTGAGTGGAACTTTGGTTAAATGTATTTTTCACTAGCAGTATTGCTATAGTAATGAGTTTAACTTTTATATTGCAAAGTTACTCTTCAAATGTAGTCTAGATTTAAAATTAAAATTTAGATTTTAGCTTGCTTATAGGTATCTTGTAACTTCAGTGTTTTTCTAAAGACATTTCAAAATTTTTATGTTTAATATCATCCTGAAGTTCTAGAACATATTTAATAAATTAATAAATGCTTGGATTTTGTTTCTTTTTTATTAGAACCTTTGGGGTTTTGCTGGTATATAATTATTTATAGTTGAGAAATGTAGTCTGAATTATTTTTATGAGAGGCTATGCATTTTTTTTCCTCTAGTTGTTCTTAATGGATATTGCCTTAGGTTTGAAATAATGTTAGCCCAAGCCAATATTGTGCTTTTCAAAAGTCAACTAGTTGGAGCAAAAGCATCTTGCAAATGCTACTTAACTGGGGGTGGGTAACAAAGCTGGTGATCCCTGTGTTGTGCTGCATTGTTTTTTGAATAAAGCTTAAACTGCATTTCTCAGTTTTCCTCATTTCAGGTGTTTTTTTCCATACTGCAGTGTCCTTGTCTCTAATAAATTATGAAGTATTTTTTGCACATCAAATCATTACTGTCACTGTTGTGATGAGTACTGTGATAGAACAAAAGAAGTTACATTTAAAGAAAACAGCCAGAAAAAAATTCTAACTCCACATGTTTTCTACAGAAGTGTAGGGTAGATGATTATTTAATCCTTCCTAGATTTAAGGGTATATGAATAAATATCTCAGAGGAATATGTGATGCTCAAGCTTCTATAGCAAGGCCCACTTTGAGTACTGTATCTGTGGAGCTGTCTAGAATCCACCTCAAGCACAGACCAGTCAGCAGCACTTACACGTGAGTCATCTTATAGTCTTATAGCATTTACTCATTATCTGAGATTAAAGCCCGTTTAATCTGAGCACAGAGCAGTTGGATTGCAGTTAAACTGCTGATCTAAAATGCAGATGGAGATAATACAGGTTGGAGTGAAGGACCACACAGGCTTTTGGTGTGTGACTTAGATTTCAGTTCTATATGTAGTTGAACCAGTCAAATGGGCCTTCTCTTCTGCCAAAACAGAGGAACTCTCACTTCACTTTCCCCTTCAGTGTTCCTAACTACATAGCTCATCCTACCTTTAAGTCATGCTCTGCTGCTCAGAGCCAAGAGGTCTCTCTTTGCTATCTCTCTGTTAAGAAGGTTCACCTAAAAGCCTAATATTAAAAGATGTGTAGTGTTAGCACCTTTTCATAGTATGATCATATCACATGGCTAATGGCTGAAAGATAGTCATGTTGTTTGAAGTTGATTTTATAATAAAAAATTATAAAGCATACAAACTCTGCAGGGACCTGCACTTTCTACAGCAGTGGCAATTCAGTAAGTTAATAACTAAAGCACTAACTATGTTTAGACAATATTGTGTACACTCTGAATTCCACTCACCTGTAAGTGTGCTTTATGCATTTTTAATAAGCTCTCATATGGAAAATAATTTGTTGGGTTCTCTCCTTAGATTGGGTTTTATTTTGTTGTTCCACTAAGATAAATTATAGCACATTCCCAAACACTTCTAAATTAATTTTGAATGTATGTTTTGAATATTCAAGTAAAAATTTGACATGATAAACAACCTTTCAGGCATCAGAGAAATAAAAAACAGGTGTGCAGAATATTAAGTTACACTGGATGCTGAACTCTGCCTATCATCAGCAAGCTGAATTGCAGAAAGTGGAGAAAGGTATAAGAAGAGGCATTGAAAAGAATTTTAAATCTTCCAGAATGTTCACAGTTGCTGTGAAGTCTGTTAGAGACATTACAATACCTTTTGATTTGATGTGAAAAATGCTTAGCCACTAATGATCAGCATTCATACAGATATTAAGGAAGGCATCCTCTGTTTCTTTGAAAATCCCTTTCCACCATCAAGCTAAATGACTCATACCTAAGTTTCCATTCCAGAAAAACAAGTGAGAACTAACACCTTTTTACGTAGGAAGGTGGCTACAGAATAGCTGTATAATTGTAAAGGTCTGTAGACACAGCTGTGACATAGTCATGTCCCAAAACTTGAGTGCATATTTTCACTGTAAATGTAATTGTCCCTCAATGAATTAATAAGTAGTATTCTATTCATTTATTTGCTGAATTTGCATTGACATCAAATGGCATGCCTGTCTCTAACAAGGACCTGGTGAAGAAAAATATTTTAAATAAGGGTTTAAAGGCATGAAACCAGGCATAAAATCTGTTGATTCTAAACTGAATGGCACAAATTGGAAAATAAACATTAATTTCAGTCTGAAGGGTAGACTCTGTCTAAACTTACTTAAACTGTAATAGTAACGAAAGTGCTACTAATAAAGCAGAAATTGGTTATCACATATGGCATTAGTATTTCCTGAGTTTAAAATTTTTACTCCACAACTTGTGTGACCTTGATTTGATCCTCTAAAACCTGTTTTGTACAGCATCTCAGCTGAGTTCAGGGGCTTTTTGAGGTTAGTTTTGTGGTATATAAAACGTGTTTTCAGCTTAAGGTGAAAGACAGGTTTATATTATGAGTCATGCTATCACCGTGTAGTGCTAATGTCCAAAAAAAGCTCTCTAAAAGTTGTACACAAGAGTACTTAGAAGTCAGCTTTACTGGAAGTCTCCTTTTTATTACAGAACTGTCATCAGCACCTTGTTTCAGCAGTCAAAGGAGCTTATGTGAGCCTGTCATTCCTAACAGCATCCTGTAGGCTGTTAGGTAATAATCCCATTTCTCTTGGTTGTGTTTGGGTAAAGTCCAAAGTAACAACATGGTGCCAGAGTCCTAAGGTTTTTAAAAAGGGCTGTATTTTTCTAAAAGCTTTACATTTCTTGTCTAAAAGATTTACATTTGCTTTCTTTAGGAATATAAATTACAGAAGATCTTTGTGAAAAACAGTTCCCTCTTTTAACTTAGTTCTTGTTATTCTTTTTAGCCTTCACAGTTGATTGTGTGCTACACAAGCCATTAAAATGTGTAAGCCAGATACAAATCTGAAAGAAGTGTGTTCCATCACTTGTACTGTGACAGATGAATCAATGTGAAAAAATAAAAACACATTTGTAAACTATTAGAATAAAAGCTGAAAATCAGGACTTTTATCTGGTTTTGCACCCTTGGTTGCAGTTTCTTTTTAAAAGGTTGAGTGGGGATCTATTCAAGATAAGTTTTGTTGCCAGCTTTTTTTGGTCAAAACTTGTTATAACCAGCTATCAGTCAGCTTGTTAAACAAGCAACAAAGTGCCATCCTCTCCAAGGGAAAAAAAAAAAAGCCAAAAAAAAAAAAGAATTTAAAAAGCAGTGTTGGCAAAAGCAGTAAGATTTGCAGAGGCATCTAGAGAATCTCTTGTTTAGTTTCCTACTTCCTTTAAGTGTAAACATGTGAGATTCCTTCATATTCTAGTTCACTGTGATAAGCTCAGGGTGTCCTTGCCCTTTGATTTCCCTGCCTGCCGTTCCTCACCTTGTGACATTTCACAACTAATGTACATAGCAAAATTAGACTGGTACAAATATACCATATACAACATATTCAAGAAATACAAGAACAGAAAAAGTAAAGTGATTGCAGTAGCTAATAAAAGCACTTAATCTTTTAAAACTTGTATGCATTTTATTTAAACAGATGCTCACTTCTTGTCTGGCTATTAAGCCAAAAAAAAAGTAAGAGCCCAACTGTTACTTTTCGTATGTTAAAGTTTGAAAAAGTAATTTAAGTTCCAGCTTCAGAGAAATCTTAGCATTCACAGAAGGCAAGTAATCAAAAATAGTTGTATTTCTTTTTTATTTTTCAACTTTAACTGAACTGCTGAAGATTTATCCCTGTGCTAGACATCCAAAAGCATGTACAATTTAAAAATAATCAAACATTTTATCACCATAATGAATTGTACAAATACAAGTGAGGAACCAGTAAGATTGCAGTTTTAAAGATTTAGATGTATAAGCACAAGCTAGCAGCAACATATCACTGTAACATGAAGCATCATAGACAGAGATGGCAATGGAAAAATTAGTCTTCACCATGTGAAGTAGCTTGTTTTGTTCTCAGGTGGAGTTCTGTACCTCATGAAAGAGATATATTATTTGGAAAGAGGCCACTGAGCAACATAAAGATTATAGTTTCTACAATCTGATTAAAAAAGATTTCCTTCATGTAAGGGAAGTTTTGAAAGGTTTCAAAGATATCAAAGGCTACTGAGAAGAGGAAGAAAAAAAGCCTCTGAATTTGTGCTGCTTAGGAAAAGAATTGAAGTTTCCCTTGCATCATGGAATCGAAGATTTAAATTTGAGTAAAGGTATACAATGCTCTCAAGAAAATCAAGTAGCTCTCCAAAAGACAAAACACTACAAGTATTTGCACAGACCAAAGAACCATTTGCAAGGTGCTTTTAAACATGCTCCATCCCACATATTTTGCTAGGAAGAAACACTATTTCCGAATTCCGAAGAAACAATTATTTTCAATTAAAAACTGATTGCAATTGAATGATGTATGAATCTATTTCTTCATTAGTCTCATTTTCCTTGGTATCTATAGTACACTTCCTAAAGATTTGAAGAATTCTGTTTCTGATTCAATAGCTTAGTATATTCTTTTTACTCTACCCTTTGCTTCAGCAAATTGTGGTAAAACCAACAAATATAAAATGAGTTTTAACCACCTTTGAGGTATGATTTTATTATCTATTACATATGGATTGGGGGAAAAAATGTCCAGTAGCAACTAGAAGAAAACGTTAAGACGTGGATTTAGAATATATAATTTGGAAAACCGAAGAGTTATTTGTTTTAGTGCAGGTTGTCTTGTTTTCCAAATCTAAGCAAGGTCAATCAACTGTTGTAACATTTGAATTGTACAGTTCGTTGCTGTTTCATCATAAGATCTGAGAAAGCACAAAGTGGTATTTAAGGAAGTATATTCTTTTTATTCACTTTTGCTAAAAACATGTCTACACTTAAGAAAATTTAAAACAATACATGCAAATTTAAAACTATTTAGAACAATACATGAAAAAAGGAAACTGCACTTTTTTATTAGAAACACAACAGTATGTCACAATATGTTGCAAGCTAAATGTTTATTTCAAAATTGGAAGCAGCATACTGTCAGATTATATCCTTTTCTATACATTTCCCTCAGCATACAAGCAGTGTTTAATTTTTACAGGACTATGTAAAATTACTCTTTATAGATCTGTTCTTTACATTGGAGCTCTTTTACTAGTTAATGAGTGAACAGGGAAAAAGAACAAAACAGGAATTAGTACGAATGTTGTGTGCACTTAAGACAACCTGAAGAACAGGTAACTGTAACATGAGCATCATGGAAGAATCTGCATACCTGGCCCATTTTCTGCCCATTGGAAGAAGCCACATTGTTTTTCCTTCCCAAGAGGGCACACAAAAAAGTTCCTTCCATTATTGGGACCAATCTTCAACACAGTCTTCATAACACATCGCTTGCCATGGTTACAAAATGGAAAATCCAAGTCAGCCCACTGCCAAAGAAACAGGTTTCAGGCACATGTGATGGCTATGAATTCCTTATTTTAAAACTGACAATAGAAAAAGATCTACAGGGGATGCCATGGATGAAATTCTTCCTAGTACTTAGATTAATCTCTTTTGTGAACACTTTTTAGATTTTTCTTTAACATCAACTGCACGCACTTTGACTGGTGTAACTTGAAATTATGTTAACACATAGGTTTTTTTCAAATTCAGGCACTATGGTCATTACTGTCTTGAGTTCATCTATTAACTACCTGACAGTCATAACTGTCAGGTCACTTTTCAGGTCAAACTCTTTTCAGACACATACATTTGTAACAAGGAGCAGAGCCCACCAACTGCAGACAGGATTAGTGCAGCAGTGGGAGTGTTTGCCCAGGCATATTACAGAATCATCATCCTAAGAGGCTGTCAGGATTTTGAAACAAAAATGGCTGACAATTAGATCTAGTTTGCTGTAGTCCTTTCAGGAAGAAGCTGATCTGAACAACTTATACAGGTCCCCTCAAAGCAATATTTCTCTTATGCATCTGTTTTACATGACTCAGAACTAGATTAAGAGCATTTGCACAAGCAGGTTCCATCTCAACACTAAGAGAATAACTAAAACTGTTAAGTTCATAGCTATTATTATGCTCTTAGTTTCAATTCAGTGTGCAAGAGTATTTATTTCGAACTTTAAATGGAATATATCTGTTCATGATTGACAGGTCACTGGGCCAAGGAGGTTGCAGGAACAAGCACTGATTATAAAAACAGGTCCTGAAGTCTTATACATACTTGAAAGTATTCACACCGAGTTTCCCTGGAGAGAGGGCAGCAGTAAAACAGCCTTCCCTTGTTTTCTCCGTCCTTCCTCACAACTCTGAGGCTGCACAGACGGCTGTGTTTAGTGCAGCGAGGATGCCCCATGCTCAGCATACGAGTATCATCTGTCACATTAGTTTCAGGTGCACTGTAATGACAAGTTACAAAATGACTTCTGCGTAATTTAAAAGGGATCACCAGCCAAAGAACTCTCTTCTACCATTACAACAGCTCACCCAGTGTACTTTTGCACACAGTGACAGACAAAGGACTTGCTTCTCTAATGCACCCTACTGCGCCTTTAAAGCTCAATGATTGCCAGTTGTGAATAGACACAACTGTGTGCTTTTCTTGAGGTATTACACCAGTTTTCCCCACCATGTCTTAAATTTTTTGTAGTACTCAAATCCATGTATGAAACAAAACAAATATGTAATATATATATAACAAAACAAATACATAACCACTGATGTTATACTGCCCACCTCAAATTCTGACATATTCTAAAAGAGTATTCTGCTCTCAGTGGGAAAAAGACCAATACTACTAATTATTCCAGTCTGAAGGCATTTGTATGCTTCACAGAAAAGACTTCCACCCTCTTTACTAAACTGTTTCAGTAATGCTCCAAATAATATTTGGCAAGAAGTAATCAAGATGATGGGATGGAATGGAATTCTCTGAACGAGATAAAGTTTCTTTCTTCCTCATGTTTGAGATAATTTCTGACTATCTGCAATACATAAGGTTTCATTTAAAAATAGTGACATGAAAAATATTAATGCTCTGAAATGTATCTTTCCAATATATTTATAGAGCAGAAAAGCAGTAATGGAATCTTAATGAAAAAAGAAAACATTAATTCATTCTGGTCAAGTTATCAGCTTAGGAATTTAATGTTGTCTTCTATGTCTGGAAGACTGCAGTCCTGCAGATACCTGCAGTTTTATTCCAACACTTCATTAAAACACAAGAAGATAAAAATAACCAACAGACTTTTTGTTGGTTTTGGTTGTTTAAGAAAATACTATAAAAAAAGCATTTCAGTTGATGACTTGCTACAGCAACCTGCTGTCATGATAGATACTGTCTCATTTCTTGTTTTCAGTCCTCTGTATTCTCAATTATCCTGCCTACAGCCTCAGTTCCTCAGTTCATACTGAGAGCACAAGGAGGAATTGTATTCATTCTGTCTAGCCTGGCTAGTCAGCGAGATCATTTCAAAACTGGTGCTTCAGCAATGCAAGAAGTAATTTCTGTATTTCAGAATAGACACATGACGAAGAATTTTGTAGCATATCATCAATATTTCACATTCAGCCTGCATAATTTACCATTGTAAGTGACATCTACCTTGCACTCCCATTACTGTTGTGACTATCTGCCCAACTTTTCTGTGACAACCCTCATAGATTCTCACATTTCTCTTAACTAGGCAATGGATGTGTCTGAACAGGGCCCTGTAAATAAAAGTATGGGTACAGCATTGAAGTGGTTATATATAGAATGGGGAGGGAAGTTAAGAGTAAAAGCAATGATGGGAAGCTCATCAAGGTAACTGTACAGAGTTTCCTCTCATGAAAGAACGCTGAAACCTGGTAGTTGACAAATAATTTTAATTAGAATATATTCATCCAGATACCTTCCTTTCATAATCTTTCACACTGATTTCAAGATCTCTCTAAGCAGATAGCAACTACAATGCTATGATTTTTTAACTCCTTAGGTAGAAATGTGCTTGACCTATTAAAACTAGACTGACCTATTCAATGGGAATAGCTGAACTATGAACAGCTGTTTAGCTCACAGCAGTGCTGGCTAGATGCCAAAATCAGGACTTTTCTAGTGACAGCCTAGGTAATTCAGTGCTTTTGAAATCTGAATTAATTTATAGTTAGCCTAGAATAAGTTACCTCTGGCAGAAATCCAAAGACAACACTGTCTGAGCCAAACAGCACAGTATTCAATTAATCTTTAAGGATAAAGTTGGTTTATGGGATTATAAAGACTTACTTTCATTTTAGAATACATACCTGATTGCTATATTATATGGATGTACCAAAGGTACATGATCAGTTTTCTGTTTCTTCTGTATGTGTTTGAAAGAGACAGGTTGCTGACAGGAGGACAAAGCCAGGGCAGTGACATGTGTTGAGCAGTCCTTGTCTGTGCTTCGCCCTGACTGGCAGGCATTGCTTTGGATCTGTTTACAATTGCTTTGTGGAACAACACACTGAGAGTGTCCTCCAGATACCTGGGTATCATTGCTCAAAACAGTTTTGTTACCAAGATCTGTTAAGACAAGAGTTGTAGTTCCAAATGCAGTTTTCCTATTGATCTTTATTTCCGTGCTTGGTTTTCTGAAATCATTACAAGGGTACTTCATTAAGTTTGTATTAAAGGCTGTAGAATCTTCAAAACTCTCCACCTTTGGAACTAAGGAAAAAAGTTATTAGTTATAATCCATCTGCATAGAATGCTACATTTTATTTCTGATCTGTATTTATAAGTTGTCATGTGGAGAATGAAAGGGTAAATTAACAGTACCATCTCAAAACCTGTCACAAATTAGACAGAGTACAAAATTTCTTACAATAAAAGAACTCATGCACTCTTGGAGTAGTAAAATGTGTTTCAAGATAATAACATTACTATTGCTTGAATAGGATCAATTAATAGTACTATGAAAATGAAAGCTATTGGACAATTAACCATAAAAAACTTAATTTGGCCCAAAAACAAGGATTAAAGTATTTAAATTTTACAAAATAACCTTTTATAACCCATTAATGAGAGATCACAGAGTATAGTACCTCCAAGCAGCAATGCATTATCCATTTTTAAAGTATTACTTTACCATTGACACAAAAAGGAATATTCTGATTTTGGGGTTTCTAGTGTTTTCAGAGTTCCCCATCCTTTCCAAACTTTGCGTTCATCCAAACTTACTTACTATAAGAAGCCTTTCACAAGAAAGCAGTTCAGACATTTGCTTTGTGGTATAAACAACAGTTTCCTCACAGAATCAGAGGCCCTCCTAGTGGGTAATAATAATTTCAAAAGAATGGGAATAGTTTATTAATGCCAATTTCATACATAAGGAGTCTGCAGGTAATCTCTTTCCTGAGAAAAGGGTGAAAACTTAACAGCATCCTATGTGCAATCTTCTTAGGTAGCTGTGAAACCATAGTGTTCAAGGAGAGAGTCCTTCCTTTTCTACTATATCCAGTGTATTCCACACAAAGGAGAGGTAATTAAGCAGAACATGGGTAGATGAGACATACACAAGGGCACATGCTCTTCAAAGGCATTCTCACTCAGAAAGAAAGAATCTCTACATTTGACTTGGAACATGACTTGTTTCCAGGCCCCTTCCATTTTGTCACTACTGCACAGTGAAACATACTGGTTTCATTCAGACTTTTTAAGAAAGTACAAGGCCAAGCTACTACTATTCTTGGCAAAGAAGCATGGAAATTACAATGCAATGGTAAATAATTATTTGTCTACAGACTGAATTATTTTGGCTGTAGGGCCAGCAGCTAATTTTACCGATCAAGTATTCTGTCCTCAAAATTCAAACTTTTCTGCTGACAGTAGTTAATTTTAGAAACAACATAAAAAACAAACACTGACCCAAGTGAAAAGCAAAAGACTCTTAAGGATTAAAAAAAGGAGAGGTAAGCAAACCCATATTTGAAAAAAAAAATCAAATACCACTCCTATGCAAAAATAAAGTCTTATTTTTTTAAAAAAAGATTTCCCTACAGTATTCCATCAAGTCTAAGACAGCTTCAAATTCCACACCTGATTTCAGTAATTGCATATAACTAAACAAGTAAAACTCAGAAGTACAGGAGAAGTAACAAGCTATTGTTTCAAAGCTTAAAATAAAGCATTTGTGCACATGGCATAATATATTATAAAGGCCAGCTGACAGTATTAATTCCAGGATAAATGTTAGTTAGTAAATCTTACTCTGTGAACAGATTAAAATTTTCATGATTCAGGTGCTGATTTGGCAGAAGAATTATGCAAAATTAGCCTGTGTTGCCAACACGTGTGTCATATAAGGCACGAGGACATACTTTTATTGATTCCTGACCTGAGAAAATGAACTATAACTAGAGCCAGATAAGGGTTTTCCACACATCACTCCAGTCATAAAGTGATTAAGCAATGAACCAATATTTCATGCAGCAGCATTAAAAGCTCCAGCAAGAGACAAACAAAAAATTGAGGTAAGAAGTTCAGAATCATTTTTACTCTGAACTTGAAGGGAAAAAAGTAGCCCCAGAGAAACATAGCATCCTTTTAGAAATAGGTACTAAAATATACTGCTTTTTTCACATAAAAGAACGACAGTTGATTTTCTGACCCTTGATGACTTCTAATTCAGACTTACACCATGAACTTTGAATGATTTTAAGGAGAGTTGAAAAAATGGAGATTTGAAGACACTTATCTATAGGATCCCACCTGCATACCAGGCTGGAAGATGACACTTTCAGAGTTTAAGACAAGACAGTTTCCATATTGTCTGTGTAAGATTTCCTCAAAATCTGACTTCAAGTTAGCTAGTTACATATATATATATATGATTCCCAACGAGACACTTCTATATAAAACCTACACCAAAATCATTGAACTCCCCTCTTTCCCAATACAGATGCCAGACAACCCTTCAGTACCTTCAGGTCTTGAAGTCAAACAGGCATCACAAATTTCAGCAGAAGGCTTGTTTATTAGGGTGCAGCGCACACACGTCCACTCCTCTTCAGATTTCTGAGCTACATGTTCATTAGAACATGACCCCCTGCCATATGCCCAGCCAATTAGGCTGTTTCTAGCTGGCAGTCTGCTGTGAAACAAAAGAATGATGTTAGTGTTTTGTGACGTTCCCCCTACAAATTGCCTTACGCCACTCAGTGCAGGGAGGCATGGGCTAGAGAACAAGCAGTATGCAGTGTTAAGCCTCCTATCAGAGCTTGGACAGCATGTCACTGTTCAAGTTTGATTTTTCTTTATCTCAGGGGCAAATCTTTCCAGATGCTGTAGAAGTAATACAAATAAAAATATTTAAACAAGAAATTGACAGAAAGTTAATAATTAACTGATGTATTCTCCAGGACAATGCCCCAGTCGCTCAGATTCCCTACCATTTCCAAGTACTGCAGCAAAAAGCTGGGAGAGAAAGGGAGACTGTTTCAGGGCTTTTCCCCCATCCCTTGTACACAACACTTGCCAACAAATGCTTTACTGGATGAAGAACTGTTTAGAAGATGAACTGCAGAAATCACATAGTCTAGCAAATAATTTTTTTTTTGTTCTCATTTAAATGCTACTCATAAGTCCACTTTGTTATCATAACAGCCAAAAGCACTGAAATCTTTAAAAGCTAGAAAGTCTCTTGTGTGACACCATTTTCTGGAAAGACTTTTAAAATGTAGGAATCTGTTCAGAATTAAGGAACCTAGCTGTGCCTTGTGAGACAAAGCTACTCTAGACACCACTAAACATTTAGTTGTATTTATTTTTTTTATAATACCTCCTATGTTGACAGACTGATTTAGAACCATAGTTACCCCTTTACAGCTTCCTGTTACCAGAGGCTACTCTTGTCGTATCCAAACACTGACAGCATGTTAAATGTAACTTGAACTTACCTGTTCAGTAAGTTATGTATGTATATTTTTAAGTGCTATGGTATTATCCAACTTATGGTTGATATGTTGTCAAGCAGTTTTTTTATATAGTTTTTGTGGAATTGTGTGTGCACTTTTTGGAGAATTTAAGCATTTCAATCAATAATGCAAATGCTATAGTTGGGCACTGCTGTGACACTCCTTTGACCCATCACTTTTTCCATAACGATCACTTCCCGTAACAACCTAGAGTTCTAAGATAATGGTAGAGATATTCACTACCTACCACATCTTCCACAATAGCAAAACTACGGAAGATAATGAGAACTGCTCACATACCAAAGAGTCTGTGCTGTTAAGAGGTACAACAGAAATTAGAGCAGCACTCACTAAAATACTGTGGCTAGCAAACAAAACAGCTGAACTGTGAGTGTTAAAATGGGTATTTTCACATTATTAAATCAATTCTTCTATGCAGTTATCAAAAATGCGTTACTAGACTGAATATATTCAGTGTGTCAGTTTGGGAGTTAAATTCCATGTTGTTCCCCTGGTTCATCTGTCCTGTCATTATACCCCCCACATCCTTTCCCAGTTTATGAAATATGTGGGGAAAGGTCTATTTCTTAAATTCAAGGTATACTTGAATTTGATGGGCTAAGTTTATAATGGGTATTTTTTGATTTTTTTTTTCAGTTGAGCAAAATCATAAGCTACTTGACTTTACACAAGAACCACTGGGTTGAATTCTACAGTTTACAATCTACAGCAAGTCAGCCTAATCACATGGGCCACTTCCAGTCTTCAAATGTGAAAAGCCTGGAATAGCAAATGAATTACTTGAGCTATACATAATTTTACTGCATAATTAAAAAGAGAGCAGTAGAAAACAAAGAACTGACCATCGGAATAAAGACAAGACAAGAAACCAACTTTTTATTTTATACCTACCATACCATGTTTTTCACTTGAATACAGCACTCTTTAATTGTTTATTTAAAAGCACAACAACAAAACGCCAAATCACTACTAGTTCTAGAAAACAGAAAGATTTTTTCCTGACATTGTTTTCTAGTTATCTGACTCAACAGAATAATGCTGTCTTCCTGCACTTCTGCAAAATATTTCTCATTATTACTTTCTGAAAATACAGCAGATTTGGGTTATCAGCTTGTGAAATATTTATCTTCCATGCTGGAATTTTCTATTTTTGATCTGCACTCAAAGGCAATTTTTTAAGCTTTAAGCAAAATCCCTTGAGCCATCTGAGTCTTGAAAGAAGCTTGGAGGTAGGAGAGGGATTTGTGCATTCTGTAAATCTTATCTAAAATATATATATATATATACACACACCCACACACTAACGAGGCAAAGTCGCAAAGTGAAACAGCATCTTATATTAGATTGACAGAGAGTATAAAGGCAGAATTCTGAAGCCTCAGATGAAAATTTTAAAGAATAACAGATGCCTAAGTCTGAATAAGGTACTTTTGGAACTTTTACCTTTTGACCCTTTGTGATATCAAATGCACTTTCTGCTTTCCTGAAATTAAAGGAGGAAAGCTGCCACTAGCACAATTTATGTGGAAGTGAAAGTATCCCTGTAGCACACCTGTAGCAAAAGCTTTTAAAATCCAGTAAGGAGGAAGAAAAAGTACTAAGCCCCTAAAATATTTGCTGCACTCTGAATTTACTGAAATTTTAGTTATCCTCAGTATAATTCTATATCCAGAAGAAAACTGCACAGATGTGCAGCTATCTAGATATGCCGGGACTAATGGGGCTATCCTGCAAAAAGAAAGACACAAATTCCTACTTCATGATATTCAACTCAGTTCTGTGGAAACATCCATGCCTTTGATATTGATAACACCAAGAACAAAGGTTAACTTTTCCAGTGACTTACTTTCAGTGAATAAATCTGAATTGTTTTGTACTCTGAATTGTTTTGTAATGCCTACATTTGATTAGAGTAATAGCTACTTCATCATAGATGACACCTTTGAAAAGAATAGTAGCAAAGAATCAAAACTTCAAACCATTTTTAAATACCAATAGCCAAAACTTTTTTTTTGCAAGATGTTTTGTTTTTGTCTGGAATCGTTAATTTAGTTATAATATAGACACAGATCCATTCTATTTCAAAGGGGGTGTCCTCTTACTGTTACAGCACTTTGAGGTGCTTAAAAATGTGACCATGTTGCCATCATACCTAAGGTTGACAAGCTGGGGATCCGCCTTTTGACATCGAGAGCAGAAGTAAGTCATCCTGTTATGGTCTCCCAAACGACACACAGTGATGCTGCCACTGCACTCCCTGCAGGCTGGGCGCTTGTACACTTCGTAGTGTCTGTAGAGTGGAGATCCAGTTTTGCGGCACTAAAACCAAACGTGTTTAAAATCCAAGTTAGAGACTCAGGATAAATTTTTCATGAGTCTGAAAATAAAAAACCCTACATAAACTCTCAACTCAACGACTAGACGAAGATATTTAAGAGAGACACTGTTAAAAGCTATCCTTGTATTTCACATTATTTTATGTAAAGAACTGACAAATCAGATATAAGTGTCTGTAATTCTCCATACAGTGAAATAAAAGACAGGAAAAAAAGCACGCTAGCAAGTTGCAGGCAAATACATGCTAGGAACTCTCTGAGTTCAGCTGGACCAGCTAGCTCTGATTCAGCACCAGTTATCTTTGACCTGACACCTGCAGGAGTCTTCTTGAAGAGCTAACGAGCTCCAATCAATGCAGCATAGAAAACAAACAAACATAACCACAAAACAGACACTACCTTCTCTCACCTCCAAAAGAGCCAAAAACACAGCACAGCTCATATGTGATGCTACAATCTGGGTTAATAAGCCTTCCTGAAACCTAAAGAATTGTGCAATGCAGAAATATTCCCTAGATTCTGTAAATGTTGGGTTGTGCCCAGTAAAGTTGCTCAGCTTCATCTTGGCCCTGGCCATGCCAGACAGCCTGGCTCATGAAAAACCACTTGGCACTATGGTGAGCTCTCCAGATTCTGGCAGAAAGCCATATTAAATTAAGTATAGTACAAGCCCAGGGGCAGTGACCTGAAGAGCCTCCAGACAGCTGGCAGGCACATTTCATGAGACAATTCTCAAAGCACCCATGAAGTCAGCATAGGCACACTACAGCTAAATGTGGCAAAAAAGAAATCCAAACAAGAAGAGCCCAGTAGAGATGCAGCCAACTCTACAGAGCCACACAAGCTTCTGCCCTACAATTGAAAATCCTTGGGCTCAGTTCAAACGACACCACAGCTGGCTGAGTAATACAAGCACAGCTCTGGCAGAGTTCAGTAACTCTAGCTCCGTAACATATGAATGCCCTTGGAATTCTCCCAAAACACAGATGTCTTTGAGTATATTTGCTTCTACTGTGCTCTTATTCATCAGTCTTGGTGAAAGAGAATTCTTGTGCCAGTGCAAACTGGTAATTCAATCAGAAGGAATTACTAATATATATTTGCATGAATATTCTCAGCTCCCTCCTCATGGTTTTCAGTCCGTTTCTTATGAGTAGTTTTTCTCCCATTCAGTTATGCAAAAACCAAACAGAAGCAACATCTTTTAACACAAATGAGATTTTTCATCTTTGCATATGTAATGATATAGTATGATGACTGCAAACAATTTATAACAGTCCAGAAAAAAATTTCAAGCACGATCCCTCCATAAGATATTTTCATTATGTCTCTTTAAGATGGAAGGAGAGGCTAGCCCTCTTTAAAGTACTTCACTGGTGAATACTTCCTAGGCAGACTACACAAGTTTTCAAATTGGCTAAACAGAAAGTATAACTTGTTTATTATCAGTCCAAAAGCCTTTAAATTTCTGAGTATTAGAGTTGTTGCAGAACTAGAAGGTGTCCCTTTACTGGCAGACTTCACTATGAAGTTCAGAGAAACGAAAACATTTCCCTGCCAACAAACTAAAGTACTGTTTAGTGGGTTGAGGGAAAGTAGACATTTAAGCAGACTATTAAACAAATTAAAGTTTTAGCCTTTATGATTTTATGAATGTTAGGTGCCCTCACCCTCACCTACAAAAAAAATTATTTTTAGCACTGCCAGCTCCCTGCCTTTCATGAACATAAAGAGAAAAAGACAAAAATGCCACTACTGCTATTCATTTTTTTGTATGAAGCTTAAAGAAACAAAACATAGAAGAATTAGGTCAAATTCTGTCTTTTTCTATTGTGGAAAGTTAAAGACCACCATGAATGATGGAGTTTCTACAGGAAGAAATTAAGTCCTACTGAAGTTCTAGCGGTAGGGAGAAATTTATTTCAACCAAAACCATTATTTCAGTTAGGAAAAAAAGTTGTTAGAAGTTGAAAAGTTGTTAGAATAATTGCAAACTATTCAGTCAAATAAATTTAATTGCTATTTCAAGTTTTATATAGAAAGCCACATCAACCTTCATACTTCCCTGGGACAATCTCTAGTTCTCAGTTTGAAAAGTAATCTTTATGTTATCTTACATTTAGCTTTGTGCTTAGCCTACATCAATTCTGACATGTTCAGAGTGGCATAACAGCACGTGCACAGAAAAACTGAACTGGCCCTCAGGCAGCATCTGTGAAAGTCTTTTGGGCCAAGCTGATGAGCTTGACTCTCCCTACCTTTCCATCATCTGGCAATTCACAATTAATAAAGAGGACACAAACCAACATTCCTATTCAGAAAACACTTGCTTTGTTGCATTTTTATACTGTTTTCACCAGATGATCACACACAGCTAACATGCCAGAGTAACATTTTGGAAGTTTTCCAGAAGTATGTGCCAATACCTTATAAAAAAGCAGAGTAAAATCACGTGTCATTTTCACCAAGTGACGTATATGCTCATCTGTCAGCTGGCAAACCTGTAAGAAAGACAAGAATGATTTTTAGAATATTACAATGCTAAGGGACAATGGCAAAAATAGACCTATGAGGTAGGTCTTTGCACTTCGCACTTTGCACTTTGAACACTGATGTGGAGTTGCTTTCCTCCACGTTGTGATAATTCTCTGACTCCATATTATACGTACCATCTCAGTAAAACAGTACATGTTTACATTCTATACTACAAAAACCTCACTGCTTGCATACCAAACAACATGCTTTACCTCAACCATACACAACATGTGGTAGGAAATTCATTTGTCTTGCCCTATATTGACCGAAGAGTTCACGATCACATGAATAACAGAGTTACCAAGTCTCATATACCTCCTAATTTCCCAATGGATCATAATATGACCTATCATCTGAGGCTCTTTCCTCTGAGACATTCAGGAATAATATGTGAGTCAAAGGCATCACAATTACAGAGACTTATCAACGAAATTTATTTTTCTTAAGAACCCAAGATTTTAAATCACATTTTTCTTTTTCTCTGCCGTATCACAGATAAAATTAAAACCCAGATTGATCCCATGAACAATTTTCAAAATACTATGTTTAAAAAACTTTTTGGTTACTAATCTTAACCAGCTTCCATGTACATTCTATGTAATTTCTGTTTTACAAATATTATCTTCTCAACCAAAACTTGGAGACATATGCTTGAGGATCTTAAAACAGAAAAAGTATGATAAACAATGGTAGAAAAAAGAACTGATGCCAGCTAGCAGGATAAGAAGTGGAAGAAGCAGCTGTAAAAATTATCAACTCTACCACATAAGCTATTTTGAGTAGTAAATGAACAAAAAAAACCTGAGCACTTTTCACTTTCCCTTATTTATGGACTGTCAGTTTAATGGTAGCATAACAGGATGCCAGACTTAGAATATGAAAGTTAATCAGCTCCAAGGAGTGCCAAGACAAAAATCTCCTGTCATAATGATAAAACAATTAATTGTCTACGAGTAACTTAAGAAATTACAGATGACAAAACAAAGGTAAGAAGATAGCAAAATATTAAATAAATATGTATTTAAGTTCTTAATATTTTCGTGTCCTTAAAAACCTTCTTGACACATTCACCCACCTTAAGAGCTGGATGAAGACCACTATCAAACAGTGCTTCATTTTTTATGATATTTCCCACTCCAGGCAATACTGCTTGATCCAGTAACACATCACACAACATACGGGTATTCTGCTGCTTAATCTCATGTTCTGCTCTCGAGAAGCTAAACTTTGGAGAACAGACATCTAAACTTTCCATCATCCTCACTTTCTGCTCACATTCAGCTGCATTTCTGGAAGAGAAAAATGCACTGATTAATTTTTATTTTAAATACATTGTAATATTGCAGTGCGGTTTTAAAGACAACACAACAAATTATAACAGAACATTATATGCAGATAAGAGAAACCATGAAAATACCAGTGACAAGAAGTGGCCCAGAAATTCCATTAAACACCTCTTCCAAAAACAGGTCAATGATACATGCATGGAACATCTAGTCCAACATATAAGAATGTCATGTCATTTTGTTCCTATTAGCTTGAAAAATATTTGCTAGCTCCTTGCTTTAAAACTACTTCCAAGATGGAAAGTCCATGTGTTTGGACCCTCAGACACACCTAACTGCATGGTCCACTAGTTACAACATGACACTTATGTGTGTGTATATATATATATATATGTAAAATATATTCATATATTATATTTCAAAGAATCACAGAACATTTTGAATTGGAAGGATCACACAAGGATCATGAAGTCCAGCTCTTAAGTGAATGGCCCAAACGGGGATCAAACCCACAACTCTGGCTTTATTAGCACCATGCTCTAACCAACTGAGCTAATTATAATTATGTAATAGATGTATGTAATAATAGATTATTAACAGTAGTTACAAAATATAAAAAAATATATTCATATTTTAAGATATACATTATTAGGATAAGCATACTCATTTGAAAATAATACTGTACAAGAAGTCTTAGCTTACATGAGACTTTGTGTTTTGTAATTTTAAGTATGCTTATATATGTTACATGAATTTACATGCCCATTTCCACTCAAGAGCCTCAATTACTTTAAAATCAAGCTCACTGGTATTTTCTTTAGCAGTGTGAAGTACAGTGCTAATGGGCATAAACATCTGATTAATGTAAAATAGAACAGTTATAAACTTTGCTCCCAAAAAGATAAAAATAAAAATCCAACCTTGGGAGCATAAAAACTTGAAACCAGTAATCGTGACGGTTTGTTTGTTACTCTTGTTAAGAAATGAGACTTGGATAGAAATTAACAGAGCAATGGGTTTCAGCATACAGATCTAAGGATATAATTAAATCCAACTTTCATTCCCAGTCCTGACACTACAGCATACAACGACTTTAACTGCACATAAGCTCTGATACAAAAGTAACAAACTTAAATTACCATACCAATAAATATGATATGTTTAGAAAGTTTTGTCTTGATAGAATGCAAACACGTAACAATTTGTACACAATTTTTCATTTACCTTAAAAGAACATTAGAGAAAGAAATAAACTGTTTCATTAGTTTTTGCTTTACCTATACTCTACTGTCACATCCCAAAAACAAACAGTATCCTCCATAAGCTGTATCTCCAAAATTGGTTGTGCTCCATTTCTGTCTTTGCTTCCATCAGGATTAATGTGCATGGAACCATTCATACCAAAGTGAATCCTTGGAAAGAAAGAGAGTTTTTATAGGCATTTTAACTTCACTATCGTTTCCAAGCACTACACCAGTCTATTTTTAGAGTTGTGAACCTTACCTAACCAAGTCAGTACAAATGTACATTAATTCTAGTCATTACCAGTAACACAGCAACAAACTTAGCTTACAGAATGCTCAATTCCCAAAGAAGAAAGAATGTTCCCTGAGTAAAAACTCCTCCAAAATATAGCTGGTTTTGAGTAGTCTTCATAATTCATTATACAGAAGTCAAACCTGTTCATTAAGAAGCACCATTTTCTGGTGCACTTAGAATTTTTTTCACTCGACATGCTGATCTTCCAACACTGATTTCAGGGAGGCTGAAAGAAATGAGGCCCCTTGACCAGAAAATTTTCTGTTAAATCAGGCAGAAGTCACCTGGTATGAAAAGAAAGAATTTAGTCCACATATTCCCACCACTGTTATCACATTGCAGCTAAATCCAGTAATGCCATAAACAACGTAATTAGTATTTGCCATATGTTGTTTTCTGCTTTACTTTGCCTACAACCACAGCAAAACCTGCAAGTCAATTAAAAATTAATAAAAGAAATAAACTGAAAAATGCACAGATGGCAAAGTAGAAGAACAGACCCTTTCAAGCATTCATTTTACAGATTAGTAATGCTTTAGGAGGTCTTAAGTTTTATAAAATACTCTACAAGGAGATATGCTTGAGCAAAGGACAAGTCTGACTATTTTCTCATACATTTTATTTATTACAAATTCACCTGGTACAATCAAGCCCTAAAAACCATAAGATAGTGGGAATGCCTATTACTATAAACTGTATATCAGAAAAAGTGGATTATTTTGTAGTTACAAGAAGATTTAACAGATTAAACTACATAAATGACCAAAGAAATGCAACATCAGGTCTCTATTTCCAGTAAGCCCAGATTTCTTACATTTCAGGAAGGAGAGGCATTTTAAATATTTACACATGGGCTAAGACAACATGTCATTAAGCCTATTCTTAAAGTTAACTCTTTAAAACATGAAAAAAATTTAATGCTATGACTTACTTAAAAAACTGTGTCTTTCCAAGACTCTTCTTATAAGTCAGTTCACGTGATATAGTTGTTTCAACCACTTTTACCTTCAATAGCCATTTTCAATTCTCAAGTGTCATGAGTAGCACTGTACAGGCTTAACCAGCCAAACTTGTTTTTAAACATAGACAAATTTCTTTATAAACCAAACTCCTGCATCTTGCTAACAAATGCTGATGCACTAAATGCTTCCAGAAAATTATATTTCATTCAATCTAATAGCTGATGGTTTCATTTACCAAGCTCCAGCATACTGTCTGAAAGAAACTTTAGAATCACAACTACTAGCTATCCTAGGTGCTTTCTCAGTTCATGACTAGCAAAATAAATTGAATCATCACTACACGTTTACAGGCAAAAGCATTAAGAAATTTATAAAATTTAATTCTAAAGTGTTTCATTACCTTTGATGTCCTGAAATAGAGCAAAATAGAAATCTTTTGAATTACAAATAGAAAAGGCATGCTAATTAAACCCAGGAAATGTTATTCAATGAGAACTAGTAGTAAGGAGCTGATGATTTCTTGTTTTAAAGTAAAAAGGTGAGACTTTAGAATTATTTAGTCCATCACAATACTGCAGGGATCTATGTATGAGTGCACTGCATGTATTATAACTGTTTTGTCTCCAGAAAATGCAACTTCCTGATTGGAACAAAGCATGTCAGTAAATAACTGTCCTTTTCACCTACCTTTACATGGAATCTTGGAATAAAGCACTAAATTATCTGAACATGTGACTATATCCAGTATGCCTGTATTGCAGGGAGACTGATGCGAAGTTTCTCTGTAACACTTTCAAATATCTGAAAGCGTCATTAGCAAGATGAAGATGACTTCCCCAAATACATTCAGTCTGAATGCATAGGAAGCTTTTTTCTCACTTACCTCAAAGCTTTCTGATCAAAATACATAAAAAGTTCCTTTCCCAATGTCTCCACACCCCTGTAAACATGTCCAACAAGGAAATCATGACCAGGGATTCTCTCTTTATTTGCAGCCATCTGAAAAAAGAGTACACACACACATACACAAAGATTAAAAAGAATTTATTCTGCTTAGATTCTAGCACCAGTACACATTCAGCAAGCAGCTGTATGAAGTAATTTTCCAACCTGGATAACATTAACTATTTTCTCTTTAAGCATTCTACCAAAAACAATGGGACTATTAACCCAGGAAGCAGTCACTATTGCTAATGCTACCGTAACTTACCTCATTTTTTTCCGAATTGAAACAATACATCTTTTTTATCAGGGAATTTTAAGCCTTTTCCTTCAAGTCATGAATTTATAATAAGAGTTTCAGACTGGTATAAAATAAACAGGTACAGTTTGAATACTAAAAACGTCAGAGCGTCAATTCTGCTATTTGCAGATCTATATCCTTCTTCAAATGTTAACAACAGGCTTTCAGTATTTTGCATAGTGCATTGTGTATTACAGAAAAGCCTCCACTGAGCCCACAGAGATATCTCTCTCTTCCTACTAGTTTAAAGTCTAATCTTAGAAGCAGGTGAGCAGCAGGCAGGACACTACTAGAGGACAAGAAAAATGTGAGATTGAAGCAGTCATATTTTCTTGCTTAGCACATGAAAATACATTGAAATTATAAGGGATGTCTACAGGTTATCTGGTCAAAACACCTGGTCAAAGCAGAATACACTTAGGACAGGGAGCGCAGGGCCTGGTCCAGTCAGATTTAGAGCAGCTCCAGGGATTGACACTCCAGTCTCTTCGGGCCCTTGTTCCATGGCTTGACTACTGTTGTGGTGGAAAATTTTTCCTAATTCCTAATGAGAATTTCTCCTGTTGTCACCTGCATCTGCTGCTTCTCACCCACTGTGCATGTCCAACAGGAGCCTAGCTTCATATCCTCCTTACAGGTAGCTGACGAGAGCAATAAAACCCCAGTTCTAACAGCTTCTCCTTGAGCACCACATGCTTCATCCTACTAATCACGCTCACTCTAGCATGTTACTATCTTGTTACTACTGGGGAGTTGGAAACTCAGGTGCAGCCTTGCAATTGCTGCTCAGAGGTAAGCATCACTCTCCTCAACCTGCAGAGCCCAGCATGGGGCTGTCCCTCTCCCTTGGGACAGTATGCTAGTGACATGGAGTCAGCTTGTACAGGACCCTAAGGCCCTTTTTTGATGCACAGCCATTTCCCATCTGAGCAGCAGCCAGGTTCAGCCAGTCATGTGCTGTTCCATTACACTCTTCTGTTCCAAGTGCAGGACTCCGCAAGTCCTGCAAATGCTGAACTTGGCTTTCTACCAGCATATTTTTCTCAGCCTGTGAAGGTCCCCCTGACTAGCACCCCAAGGTCCCTTCAGACCCTGCTGAAAGCTGCGAGCAGCAGACTGACTATCCTCATAGCCCTGACTGCAAGGCAGACACACATATCAGTGCTTCAATTGCAGCATTCAATTTCAATGCAAATATATATGAAAGCAACTCTGGCAAATCAGACAGGCTTCTGCTAGTTAGTAACATTTAAGAGCTACTCTCTATGCAATCTCCCACTGCATTATTACCTCGAAATGATATACATTTAGAGAGTTTTATGGTTATTATTCTGTCAAGTAGGAAAATAAAAACATTTCTTGCATAACATCACTTACTTTGTCTATTATCAAAATATGAAGAAAGCAAAATTTTGCTCCCATGTGAGCAGCTCATGCTTTCCAATAAAAGTATTGGAGTCTGTTGCTGTGCAAAAAAAGTTTATTTTAACTTTAAGCAACTCAGGTTTGTTTAAAATAAACCAGAATAAAAAATGTCTGAGATGGAAAACTAACTTGTCTTTTCAGACATTTGAAGTTGAACACCTGATAAATACTTCTTTGGTATCAGGCAAACCCTTACAGTCATCATAGTACAAAAACTCTCCTAAACAGGGTAATCTTCAGCAGTGGCCAAGGCTCTGCATGGTTATGCAAGCACAAAGCTTTGCAAGGCCATGGTTAGCAGCCATGTGAAATCTAAAAAGTCCAAGACCCTTAGGTTGGTCATCTTCCAATTAATAGAGGCTGCCCTGAGGTGACTTCTACTGCACAAAGTGATGATAATGAATCTATTTGAGGGAGTGAGATTTCTTTTTGAAACCTTAGGAGCATAACTCCTTACTTCAAAAATCTGTCCTGGAAGATATTAACCTATGAAGATTAGTCTTATATATCTTAGATGTATTTTCAACCACATTCTTTCCTAAATTGCTTCATTGAAGTACTATCTTACTGTGCCTTAATCACAAACTCCTACACTGCTCTATACAGACTAAAAGTGAGTAAAAATTCCCCCACCTTTCTACCTGAAGGCATCCAATATACTCACTTGTGACACAAGCAACACACAAAGTCTCTTAAAGATGAACAAAAGGAGGCATGGAAAGAAAGATACTCTGTGATCAAAACCAGAGGACAGTACCCACACACTCATCAGCCAAGGCCTGCTTACTGACACCCTGATTTCTCCATCTGCTACAAGGTCTCACAAGCAGCTTTATACTACTGAACTATGTTATGCTGTCAATGAAAGAATAACAACTAGCAGGGAAACTACATAATGCATACACTGAAAGCAAATGTTACACTCTTTTTTTCAAATATTTAGTCTAATTAAAATTGCTTTAAAAATAATTATAGAAGTAAAAGCCCCCTTTCTACAGGTCAACGTGTACCCATCTCATGTTTCACAGAGATTAGAATCATAGCATGGTCTGGTTTGGAAGGGACCTCAAGGAGCATCTAGGACATGCCTAGACTGAGGAGATTATGAATAAGCAAGATTAGGAATAATTTCCCTTGTATTTAACGTTTCCTCAAGCAACACGGTATTTCGAAATTTATCCTAAGTGAACACGAACGATCCTAAAAGCTTTCCCTCATTACTCCTCAAATCTCCTGTTTCTACAGCATCAGCATCGCCTTTACACATCCGACCTATTATGTTGCTGACAGGAGTATCTCACAATTTAAAGGAAGAACAGGCAGTACTGGCGGATGACACCCACCATCACCCACAGACGACGGCAGCCACGGCACGGGCGGCACCAAGCATCCAGCTCGGAGCTTCGGCCGCCAGCCCCGCGTCCTGGCACCCCAGTGGCTCCTGCCCGCTCGTTCGCTCTCACCCACACCTGGCGGCATTTACCACCGCGGACAGCCACGAGCAAAAGCGCCGGGTCCCCGCTGCCCGAGGCAGGTGGCCGGGCCTGCAGCGTCTCTCCCCCGCCCTGTCTCGGTCCCTGTCCCTGTCCCTATCCCCATCCCCATCCCCGTGCCCTCACCGCGCCGCCGCCCCGCGCGGCCCGCACGCGCTGTCCCCGGCGCAGGCGCGCCCGCAGGCGCTCGGCGCAGAGCGCGCAGCCCGGGCCCTCCACCATGGCCGCCGCTGCCGCCCGCCTTTCGAACGTCCCACTCGCCTGAGGGCGGTGCGGCCGCGCCAGGCGCCGCCCCGGCATTTCCTGTTTGTTTCCTGCTGAATGGCTCCTGTTAGCTCCCTGGTATTGTCTAAAACGCACGCAAGTGCATCTTCTGTCAAGAC